>JARYGA010003900.1:0-64433 GCA_030545235.1 Helianthus tuberosus | reverse complement strand
TCAGAATATTTGAACTTTAAACATGTTTCATTTTAAATTATACTCAGTTGACATGAATTATGCTTATTTTAACACATAAATAATATATAACAATTAATTTTCTTTATATTTACCATGTCCGCGTACTCTCCGAGTACTCCGATTACTCCCAACTCCCCAGTCGGCCGACTAAGGGCCGCCTAGCGACTTTTACAACACTGGTCGAGAGATGCATGAATTGAAGTAACTGCTTTTGATTTATTAGGGTTTTTTCTATTTATATAACATGCTTTTTTGAGCCACATTAATTTTCGCCCAAAAAAACTGTTATTTTTGGGCTGCACTTACAAGTCTTCTCCCAATAATTGATTTCTTTGGGCTCCACTGAAGTTCGCCCATATTGTATACTTTTTTAGGCTATTCTTTGGTTTTTTTGGGCGAAAAATTGTTAGGAATATGCAAAAGTAATATTTTGGGCGATGTTAAGTGATAAAACGCTCAAAATCTAATATTGAAACGCCTAAAATAATGTGTTTTCTAGTAGTGCTAATTCCTAAAACAATACTCATAAATGAAAGGTATTTTTATAATTAAACCATAAAAGTTGTTATGTAATGTGTAGAACTTAATAGTTTTGTTTAATGCTTGTGTTTATAGGTTATATGTTGATTTGAAGTTGAATTTTGTGGATAGAGATGATCAAGCTTAAAGAAGAAGTTTATGGCTTTTGAACTAAATGGCAATTTGTATTTCGCACTTTATTTTGTGCTTCTATATATTGTTAAGAACATTTTTAGAATCATGATTTTAGTTATGTATTGCTTTTGTTAGTAAAGTGTTGGACATGTTTTAATTATATTAGGATTTGTTTTTGTTGAACGCAACCTTATAATTCAATCGAGCGAAAATGATCCGCTCGATTTTAGTTAGGATTTGATAAAAACTGAGCGAAAACGATCCGATCGATTCAAATTCAATCCGAGCATGAGCATCACTTTTGTGCTCGGTTTTGCAAATTTGATCCGATCGGATCGGATCGGTTGTAATTCAATCCGAGAGCATGAGCAGACCCTTGATCGGATCGGATTAAAAACTGTGAACACTTTAGTAATTGCTGCAGTTTCATTATTTTCCAGATATCCGTTGTTTAGGATACTAATGTTAATTAACTTATTATAATAAGATCTATAATTACTTTGTCACACAGAAGTTACATCTCTATTTGGGTCTTGGAAGACACACATGACTGATAGGAATGAACTGGTTGGGTGTAACTGATCCGATACACTTTCGCCCTGACTTCTTTGTACTCGTCTTTAACGGGTATGGATTGGAAAATATATAGCTTTCAAACACCAAAAGTGGAGCAATGAAAATTCATACAATAAGTTAAAACTTCACAGAACTGTAAGGCGATTCATGGATGATAAACCACACATATAAGAATCCAAGATATTTATTATCATCTTTTCTAATGTGGGATGCTTACAGAAACTAGTGCCAATCGTAAAAATACAAATCCTAATTTATACTGATGGATTCTGTTAGTTTCTGAACCAATAATGATTCGCTAAAGTAAAATCAATGTTCAGATGCTTGTCCCCTAGTGTTTTTTAGCAAATATTCCTGAACCACTAAACATAAAAAGGAGAGAATTCCACCCAGCTGAGGAACTTCTTTTAAGAATTCAGACCATGGGGTATGGAATGGATAGTCTCTTTGGAGACCACCCGCCACGTAGGCGTCACGTCATCACGGGAGGAGGACCATCCCCTTGGGGACTACCCAAGGGTGTGGAGGACTACCCACTTTTAATAAAAAAAATCAATATATAATTGAAGGAGAGAGAGAGAGAGAGAGAGAGAGAGAGAGAGAGAAGAGGTTGTGGGTTCGTCGCTGCCGTCTTGCAGCCGACGCCGGGGACGCGACGAGGGGGAGGGGGCGGTGTGGGACGAGGGGGACGAGGCGGAGACGAGGGGGGACGACCCCCATACCCACCGGTCTCATCAACTCACAACTTTCAACTACATATGACAAATTGACAACACATCAATGAAACAAGAGCACAGGATGTGAACTCACCTTGACACGGAGATCAAAGGAATAAACAAATAATCTTAAATTCTTCTGATCACAAATTATAAAGACGAAGCACATGAAGAACTAATTAAATCGTCTAGATTATCTAGAACATAACACGCAAGTAATTGTAGATACCTTTAGTAACTATACGTATATAACGTGAAGGTCTTCAGTTTTAACATCCTGACATTATTCTCCTCTATTTTTTTTCCTTTCTTTCTAACCACAAATTGATTAAAGATTATGAAATCTACCAGAACATATGATTAATAGACAAACATCGCAACCAACAACTGTTTGTAGTTGTACAAGTCCTGTCTTGCAGACGAAATACCAGCTATTATTAATATGATAATAATAAACAAGGACTCAATATTCTTGAATTAATTTTAAAGAAGGTAATAAAGAGATGAAACAGCTCAAATTACCCGATCTGGACAAATTACATCAATTTCTAACCTTAGGCCATGGGGTATGGGGCGTGGGTTGGGGGAAAACGCCCAAGTCACCACCCCGGGGGCTTGGGTTTGGGCGTGGCCCCCTTTGGCGTGGGTTTGAAGCCGGGCGTGGGGCGCCTAGCAAGGTGACATGGCGGGCTCTTAATGGTTATGTGTCAACTCATGCCCCCAACCCAAGCCCCACCATACCCCATGGACGTGGGTTTTGGTGGTGGAGGGGCCCCCATTCCACGTGTTAACAAATGCCCCAACCCAAGCCCCCCTACCCACGGTCTTATCCAAATGGACATAAAATCTTCGAGGGATCAAATTAGGGTTTTGACTTTTAATTGAATTTTGGCATCCCAAAAGTCAAAGTAGTACCAAGTGAAGTCCAGTTGGCTATCCCAGGCCATGCCATCTTCTCAACCCTTCCATTGTATTTCTAATAAAAACCTAATATTAGTGTATAATTCAAAAAGAGATATACATACATACATACATACATACATACATACATACATACATACATACATACATACATACATACATACATACATACATACATACATACATACATACATATATATATGTATAAAGTGTATCGTACAATTGGCCTTAACGTATATTACGTACGCGAGTATAAATCGCATGTTATAAAAAAAGCGCGTTCATAAATCTGGGAAATCGCATGAGGGATGAAATCACATGTTGTGTTTTATGGGGTGAAATCGCATGGGGGATGAAGACTTTTTTTAGAACGGAAATGGAAGACTTTTTTTTTTAACGGCAATTAAAAACTTATTTATTTTTAGAACGGCAATTAAAGACTTATTTATTTACCAGTTAAAAGAGCAGGGTAAACCATGAAATACAAGAAGTTTTCAGCATTTGCTATAGCATTTGAAATACAAGAAGTTTACCCTCAACTTTATTTATGCTCGTTTGTTGGTTTTAAATTTCCAATTTATATAAATAATTTGTAATAATCGGTTATTTAATGTTAGTTATTGGTTGCACGTCAAAGTCACATATCAATAACGATATTATGAAAAAGAGATTATTTAAATATGTATATATTTATTTATTTATTAATCCATTCCCGTCGAAGTAAAAAAAAAATTGTAAATGATAACGAATGGAATTCGTTTTATCTGTCATTCAATTCGAATTGGAAGAAATTGTTGAGTTGGAGGGACCAATTGAGGCAATGTTTAAATCTTCCAGCATCGAATAGTATTTAAAGCAAATAATTGTACCGTTCTTTTTTCTGTATCACACAGACACACAGTCTAGTTAAGATGGGAGAGAAGGTGCACATGCAGTGTAGAGTATAAGAAACAAATCATTGTCTGACAATGTAACAAACTAACGAAAAGCCATTTATGAAAAGTCAGCAAGGGTATAAAGTGTCAAAAACCAAATAGTAAGAGCATTCACATCCGGTGAATCTAAATACATGTGTTGTTTTTAAAATATAAAGAGTATAAAAAGTTTAAAAGAGTATAAAAAGTGGTTGTGAGTGGAGGAGGGAGAAAATGTTACTGTTTATCTGTAAATTTAGGGGGACACTGTTCACCCCCTATACTATTTTAAAATATTTTAAAATTGGGTGTGAGTGGAGGAGTGAGAAAATGTGATGATAAAGGTATAAAAAAATATTATTTAATTGAAAAAGAGAGATAAAATGTAGTGTTTTTTAGTGTGAAAATATGGTGGGTTGGATGTGAATGCTCTAAGAGGGGTGTATATCACTATTAGACCACATGGTGTGAGGCGTGAAGAGAGGAGGACAAAGCCCCTCCATGCTTCAAACACCACCCCGCTCTCCACACTACTAGGGCGTTGTCCCTTTTGATGTCAAGATCTCCACGGGCATTGCCAGTCTTGTTTAAAATGACTAGCTTGATTTTTAAGGCTTTGCTCTTCCCTCCTTAACCTTCATCACCCTTTTTTTTTTTAATGTGGATGGCAAAGTCAGCATGATCTACGTGGCAGTGTGGGGGCTTTGCTCTTACTCTCATGACTCCATGTAGTCTTAGCCATTTTATAGTGTTGTTATAATATGGTGTTTTTGTTGGAAATAGAGGGGTATATTAAGAAGGTAAAACAGAGTAAATTATAACCTTGATGGAATCTTTAATAAGGTGCTGTTTGTTTTTTCTGAAAAGCTCTGCGTAAGCTCTTCTGTCTGCGCTGCGCAGACATTGTCACGCGCAGACTGTTTGTTTTTCCGAAGACGTTTCATTAAAAGACGTCTGCGCGAGCTCTTCTTGGTGCAGATTTGGCCCAGCCACTTCTAAGATCTTCTAAGGTCTGCAGAAGGTTAAACACCACCACCGTCCATCACCACCACCACCATCATCGTTCACCACCATCGTCTATCACCACCACCACCACTGTCCACCGTCCATCGTCCACCACCACTGTCCACAACCCACCACCCACCACCGTCTACCACCACCATTCAGCAGCACCACCGCCCACCACAACCGTCCATACACCACCACCGGTTTATTTTAGAAGTCTGCATACGTTAAAAAATAAACAGCCTTCTTCTTGCAGACTGAAGAGGTTTGGTTCACCTCTTCTTCTACAGATGTGGTCGACAGACTACAGACATTTTACCTCTTAAAAAACAAACAGCACCTAAGTCTCTCCGTAAAGTATTTTACGTCATTAACTTGATTAAAGTTTTTAACGTCTAAAACAAAACCGTGACAAGGGGAATTTTGCCATCAAGTTTTTGGTCTGACGGTCAAGAGGTTTTCCCGTAAAGATTACCTCCCGTGGCCAGAGTTCGAATTCTGACGAGGGAATTTTGACAGTTCCCGCCATAGGACTTGGAGTTTACTTGTTCGATCACCAAAGAAAAAAAAAATCGTAAGAATCTCGTGATATCATAAAAAAGACATTTCAACCACTAAAAAGACATGTGGTCGTGCTTATCATGCGGTGCACTCAATCATACAGCCAATGCCTACGTGCCCCATATATATATATATATGGTGGGGTTCTAGAGTGAACATTAGTGTATTTGCGAACTGAGTGAACAAATCTTGGCCACTGATTTACACATGTGGATGACTAGGATTTCATCATCAAATCGTAAATTACACTACTGTATTTTATCATCAAATCCTGGCCATTGATCTACACACATGTATGGCCAGGATTAGTTCGCTCAGTTCGCAAACTACACTAGTGTTCACTCTTGAACCTAATCCTATATATATATATATATATAGGAACAGGATCAGGTTAGAACGCCTCAAAGTGTGAGAACAGTGAGAACGATTCTCAGCCACAGGATCTTAGTGGTTTGTGACTGAGATTGATGCGGTGACATTTTTGTAAATAATAGGGGTCTTGGAACAACCAGGAGGGGTAAAATAGGAAGATCTAAACAAAGATGCACATGCTAATCACATGCCATTTTACCACATCATATTTAAACGACAATAACTTTTTATACGTGATTATTTTTTCGAAAAAAATTACACCATAAAACTCAGCGTTTTTTTATCTTTCCAACGAGTATACTATTGATATACTTTTCGAAAAAAAATTAACTGGGTTTTATGGCGTTTTTCTGAACTGGGTGTTTTATGGCGTTTTAGACTAGCTATTTTCATGGCGTTTTTCTGAACTAGGTGTTTTTATGGCGTTTTAACTAGGTATTTTCATGGCGCTTTTCTGAACTGAGTGTTTTATAGCGTTTTCAACTGAGTTTTTTCATGGCGTTTTTCTGAACTCAGTGTTTTATGGCGTTTTTACAGTACAAATTATGATTTTTCTAAGCTAAAAAAATATTAATTTAGGCGGTTAGACAAAAAAAATGGTTTTTTGAGCTATATAGCTCAAAAAAATGGTTTTTTTGAGCAATTGTAAATTATAGTTCAAAAAAATAGTTTATTTTTTGTGGCGTTTTGAGCTTTATGGCGTTTATTGAGCTATATGACTCAAAAAATGGTTTTTTTAAGTTGTAAATTATAGCTTAAAAATAGTTTTTCTTTGTTATGGCGTTTTAACTGGGAGCTTATGACGTTTTTTGAGCTATATGGCTAAAAAATGGGTTTTTTGAGCTGTTGTAAATTAAAGCTAAAAAAAATAGGTTTTTTTTTTTGTTATGGCGTTTTAACTGGGAGCTTATGGCGTTTTTTGAGCTATAAAAATGCTTTTTTTGAGCAGTTGTAAATTATAGCTAAAAAAATAGCTTTTTTTTGTAATGGCGTTTTAACTATATGGCGCAAAAAAATGGTTTTTTTAGCTGTTGTAAATTATAGATAAAAAAATAGCTTTTTTTTGTTGGCGTTTTAACTGGGTATTTTCATAGAGTTTTTCTAAATTGGGTGTTTTATTTGAACACACTGTTCATGTGAGTGGGTTTTTTGACAATATTACCCTTTAGTGTAATTTAACATCAATGCCACATGTCACCACCAAAATCGTTCTCACCGTTCTCTCTAAATCCTAACCCTATATATATATGCCCATTTTCAGTATTCTTTTGGGCATAATGCTAATCCAACCGACAATCGACATGGCTTACCAACACAGTTCTACCCCCCTTTAAAAATTCAGGGCTAACAATCATAATAAATTAGTTATTAAAACAATTTCTAAACAGAGACATGGCTCTGATACCAAAACGGTTTAGGTTCGTTTGACATGAAGAAGATTAAACATGAAGACAATATGAATTAATTTAAAGAGATGGCAACATAAATAAGCATGATATGAATTTAAAATATACCTGAGTTTATTGATTGAGAATCTTGATTACAAATGATTTCTTTACAATAGGGAGGAGCAACTATAATTTGAACATCTAAAGATTTTGAACATAGAGAAGTTGATAATACAAGTTTTGGGTTTGAAGGTTTTTTCATACATAAGAGAAGATATAAGAAAAGGTGTGTCTTCCTTCTTTGATCTTCTTCCCTTTTATAGATGGAGTAAAAGGGTCTTCATTATTGATTCTTGAAAGAGCTTCCGTATGAAATGGCTTTTGTTGGAAAAGTTGTTTGTCCACTTTGAGAATTATTTGCACCATCTTTGAAGAATTGGAAAGTTCGTTGTCTCTTTGTTGCACAATCTTCTATGATTGGAAAGTTGATTGTCTCTTTGTTGAATTATTTGCTCCACTTTTGAAAATAAGAAAAGTTGATTGTCCCTTTGTTGAATTATTTTGCACCACACTTTTGAAGATAACTATTCTTCTAAACTTCCATCATTATTCTATCCTCTAATTGTCGGTATATTATTATTATTATTATTTTATATATTTTACATCAGATCAAATGGGTCTTGAGAATCTTGAAAGACTTCAGTCCCCGGAGACGAGTGTTTTGAAGGGGATGGAGACTGTCGAATTTCATTGACTATCTTTAAAATTTCTTCTGGAGAATTGCAACTTGAAAGTCTTTGAATATAATCTTGATCTTCATTGCTAGCTTTGATATCTCGAATCGGAGACTTTAGACTTCTTTCGTATTGAGTGGTTAGTTCCTTATAATACTTGGTAACTGCTTGAGATTTTGCTTTTGTGATGATAAACTTATTCCACCATTTACATCTGTATTGTCTGAAGAGCAATGGAGGAGAAAGTTCTGTAGGACTTTCTTCTTGAAAATTGTAAGTCTATAAACAGATCCATGGAATTCTGAAAACACTCATAAACTGTAAAGTATATTCAAAAATTGGTGTTCCATCATGTTGAAAATACTCGACGAATCTTGAAAATGCTTCTGAAATTTCTTTGGGAAAAGCTTCTGGAATAATTCTCATATATTTAAACCATTTAACAAACCATCTTGGATAAATATTTGAAAAATCTTCATCAAATTGGAAGAACCAAGAATGATCAAAGTTTCTTAGAAGAAATGCATACTCCCATGCATGTTGATAATCATAATAGTTATATTGAGGATAAGCACTGAAATTTGAAAGGGTTTTTGAATTATAGGGCTTAGAATTCCAATCTTCTAAAGATAGAACCTTTAAAATTTTTACTTGACTATAAGCGATCTTAGAAGGATCTCCACTATTAAAATTGTGCCGAATAATAACCGATTCTGAATCTACTAAAATTGCTTGATAATAATCTCTGGTCTTGTATTCGTCCTTGAAAAAATGGCATCCTCTTGGATAAATGAAGTCGATTAAGGATAAAAAAAATTTGCTAACCTTTTTGACTTCTAAAGGCTCTAGAATTTTGATAATCTTTTTATTTGGGTTGATAGTATAAGGAATAGTGGCTGGTGAAGAACTTGAAGGAGAGGCTGGTTTAGAGAGTTTTGTGAAAGAAGGAGATTGAATAATGGGTTTTGATTCTAGATTTTGAATAATGGATGAAAATGGAGGTCTAGGTCTGGGTCCTGGGATTAGAGGGACAAATCTGTTTTGAATATTAGGTAATAAGGAAAATTGTTGCAAATGGGTTGGTCTTGATGGAGAACTTGGAGAACTTGATAATTGAGATTTTGAGAATTGTTGTTTTGAGAATACACTTTTTTTTGTAGAATCAGAGTTGCTCATATTCCTTGTAAAAATTCCCTTGATAAAAATCTGGTAAAGAATTATTTTCTCCTTTTATAAATTATATTTGAAAATCAAAGTTGCTTAGTAATGCTTGCCATCTTGCAAAAACTTGTTTTGAAATCAAATTTTTAATATCCTTTTCTAAAATATATTTTGCAGATAAACAATCGATTCTTAATAAAAATGGGTTCATATATAAATCATCTTCAAACTTTTTTATACATAAAACTATACTTAAAATTTCCTTTTTAATTGTAGAATAATTCTTTTGAGTATCATTCCATGCACCTGAATAATATCTAACTAAACTTTCTTTATTATTTAATTCCTGTTTTAGTATTCCTCCAATTCCTAAGTCACTTGCATCAGTTTCTACAATTAATTTTGCATTAGGATGTGGAATATGTAAACATGGTAAACATTTTATTTTATCTTTGATATATTTCACTATATTTGTGTGTTCTTGAGTCCATGGTTTTGGATTCTTTTTTAACCTATCATATAAAGGTTTACATATGATTCCTAAGTTTTTGAAAAAGTCATGAATATAATTTAAACATCCTAAAATTCTTTGCAATTGCTTTTTATCTTTGATTTCATTTGGAAATTTATTTGAAAATTCTAAACTTCTATTAATAGGTTTTATTGTTCATTGAATAATATTATGTCCTAAAAATCTTATTTCTATTTGGAAAAGACTCATTTTAGAAGGTGATACTACTAATCCTTTTTAATGAATAATATTGTAGAAAGCATTTAAATGTTTAAAATGTTGATCTAAGGAATTTGAAAATATTAATACATCATCAATGTAAACGATTGCATAATTTCCTTATGGTAAAATGATATCATTCATAATATTTTGAAATTCTGAAGGAGCATTTTTTTAATCCAAAAGGCATTACATTTCATTCATAGTGTCCAAATGGTACATTGAATCCAGTTTTATATCTATCTTCTTCAGCAATTTGAACTTGCCAAAATCCAGACTTCATATCAAATTTAGAAAATATTTTTGAATCATAAATCTTTTTTAATAAATCCCTTTTATTTGGTATAGGATATCTAATCCATTCTAAAACTTTATTTAATGGTTTATGATTTATAACTAATCTAGGTGCTCCTCTTTCTATTTCTGCATTATTTTGAACATAGAAGGCAGAGCAAGACCAAGGGATTTGGATGGCCTTATTAATTTTTTATCTAGTAATTCTTGTATTTCTTTTTTACAATAGCCTTCTAACTCTTGAGACATATGTATAGCTTTAGATTTTGTTGGAATATTTTTCTCATTAAAATCTTTAATATAAGGTAATCTTACAATGTGTTGTTTTCTTTCCCAAAAAGCATTTGGAATATTTGCACAAATATTATTTTTAAATTTATTCTCAGTTTCTTGCATTCTTTTTATAATTATTTTATCTTGCAATTGATTCTTTATTCTAACATGATCAATTTCTTCAATTAAAAATTCCTTTTATTTTTCTTTTAAGCTTAAAATATTTATTTGTTTTGAAATAATTGGATGAGCAAATTCAAAGCAGATCTTTTTATTTAATACCTTAATACTTATTCTTTTTTCTTCAACTGTGAAAGGATATAATTGAGTTATGAATGGGTGTAACAACTCGTAAAATCACGTCTAATGATGTATTGACACGTGTAATAAACCCTAATGAAGTCAAACCTTGAATTTAAGGGACTAATTTTTTCGAAAAATCGAAAACTTTGATTATGAAAGGACTGGAAGTGTTAGCATACCTAAAATAAGTTTCTGAATAACCTCGTACGATATTTATATTCACAAATGAGCCACTTGATGATCGAGTGTAGCCGTTTGCGTAATTAATTGAAAGTTTGCGCAATGAAGGGTTAAAAGCGTCAACATGTTAATTCTTACCTCTGAGTGACCTTTTAACAAACCGGGAACTTCATGATATTTGATTATACTCTCAGGAATGCCAATTATTGGGCGTCTAAGGTTTTTATGCCTATAAGAAAAGTTACGCGCAACTTTGCAAGTTAGAGGGACTAAAAGTTTCAATATGATTAATTATACCATTGAAAGACCTTTTAGCGAACCCAAAGCATCGTGATGTTTAATAATACTCTCAAGAATGCCTAATTTGGATTATATTAGGCTTCGATGCTATTAAACGATGATATGCGCAAGTTTGCGCATTTGAGGGACCTAAAGCGTCAACTTTTGAATCTACACCTTTTGGTGACTATTTAAGCGATCGGGAGCATAGAAATAATTAAAATCATGCTTGGGAATGCCCATTATGGGCCATGGAAGGCTTGGATATCATTAAACGACATTTCGCGCTACTTTGTGCGATTAAAGGACTATTTGCGTCAAACTGCAAAAGTATACCTATCCGTAGGGTATCGAACCTTCCGGAATATGATCATAACTTAAACATACCCTAGATATCCCTTACCTAGCTTAGAAATAGGCTTAGAGGTGTTTCGTGCGCAAAAATAAACTTTTAAGTCATGCAGGGACTAAAAGTGTCAAAAAGTGCACAAGTTTGCATTTTCGCGCATATCTTGCGTTCTATATATATCCGGACATCCAAAAATTTATTTAAGCATTAAAATATTTTATTTTAATGATTGGGATAATAAAATTCCATTCGTCGCGTAATTTGGATCGTTTTTAGCGTCCGTTCGTGTTTCGTCGTAATTAGTCGAACGACGCGACCGTACGACCAAACGAACCAACATCCGACATATTTTTGAGCATGTTTCATGTCCCTCATGTTTAGGCATCATTGTAGAGCCTTAAAAATGGTTTAACGGGCCTCAAACGCATCGAAAAGGGCCTTAGAAGCATGCAGGGACCAAAACTGCAATTTCAAGAAACTTGTTGCTGAACTGGGAACCTCAGGCGGCCCGCGTAAGTTCCCCTTGAATCTTACGCGGCCCGTGTGAACCTGCCAAATCTGCAAAAATCAGTTTACAGCCTGTTCCAGGTGTTGCAAGTGGTTTTTAAGCTTCCTATGGGCTGTTTTGGGCGCCCATAGATTGCCAAAACAGTGGGTATAAGGTGTACGGTCCAGATCAAAGCTCGTTTATCGATGAACGATCTTAACGGTCTTGAAAAACCTATAAATACCTTTCCCCACTTCATTACAACTTGCACATCTTCCTTTCTGATCTTGTTCTCTGATTCAAGGAGGATTCTAAGCTTGTGGGAACCTCCATTCAGTCCTTTGGACCCTTCGTAAGTGTTCCTTCGTGCTTAGTTCATTAGTTTGGCGTTTATAGCCGAAAAGTCAAACGTTTATGATAAACGCTTTGACTATTAAACGGTTGAGCCATTGTTCGCAACGAACATGGCTACGTGACCGTAATTAGGTAGGTGTTAAACCCTCAAAAGGGCACCTCCTAATTACCACGTTTACTCAGTCAATTGTCGGGTCAAACTTCTTAATAAAAAGTCAAACGAGTCAGTTTTTACAAATAAATTCATAACTAACAATACTGAAGTTATGGAACATGTTTTAACACTTAAATAACTTGGTAATTAATATAAGAACATGTTTAAGCATGTTCAACCCGACGGTTTTGAGTATAGGCTCGGTTCGGAACCGAAAGTCGCAAAAGTAGACTTTTGCTTTGACTTTCAGTTCTGACCTGATTTAGCTTAGTTTAGATATGCCTTAGGATTCCTTTAGGACCATGTTATAGGTTAGTATAACCCTCTGAGGTTATACAACTTGGATCCTTAGTTATCCTATTCATTTGCATGTTTCCGTTATATGCCTAAATGTTGACTATTATGCCCTTTTGACCTTAATACGAGATTTTTGAAAATGTGAGAGGATAGAAACCTTTATTACTAAATTATAAACTTGTCCCTAAAATTTGACATCAGTTTGAGATCTAGATTAGGAGTTATGCTCATTAGCGTAAATGAAAAGCTTTTTATTAATTAAACGGCAAAATTAGCGTATAGTTTATCTAAACCCAAATTTTGATACCAAACTTTTTACCCACTGATATAATATAATATTTTGGGATTTTTGAAGATCTTTATTTATTTTTAGGCTGAGCATAACATAGGGTTCTAGCTTTGATTCGGTAATTGTCGGTTTTGCCCTTTTGGCCTATAAAATGAGTTTTACAAATCATTTTGATACCAACCCTTTTTCTACTGATCTTATATGATACATAGAATATTTTAAGCCTTATGGAATAATAAAAATATCAGCTTTTCTTATAAAACCCGGAAATCGTTTAAAACCGCCTTTTTACGCGTTTTAAACGCATAGTATGAGTTAAATCTATTTTTAACATATAAGACTTAATACCTACTGATGTTTTAAGTAAATTTTTATAATTTAACAGTAAGCAAAAGTCTTGAACCTAGATTTCCAGATTTGACCTTTTAAAGCCTATGTGAAATTACCAAAACGCCCCTTCGGTGCATAGATGGGTTAAAAGTGATAAATTTCACACATAGGCAATACCCTACTGATATAACTTATTATATTAAGTATTTTTACTGATTAAATCAGACCTAAACCTCATATTAATATTTAAACTCTTTTATAACCTCTAAAATGACCAAAATACCCCTACGGGGCATAGTTTGAGTTTAAATTCGTTTTGGGCATAATGGAAGGTATCCTACTAATATCACAACATATTTAAGGCATATTAGCTTAGGAAACATGTTCATGACTCTTTTGGTTACCCGTTACGCACTTTTCGCGTTCGGATCGGTTTATGTAACTAGTTTGCATAAATTAGCCGAAAGTGGGTCAAACCTTATCATGGTTATCTCAAAATCCAGAATGTGTTTAGTTTACCCATATTAAACAAGTATACAAGCTTGTCAGGTCTAAACCACATTCTAATCCGGTATTTGCGAAATCTTGCGTCTGAACCGTATATCCTCCTTTAAAACTAACTGGTCTAAGCATAGGCTTAATTAAGACCCGTTAGGAATCTAATAGGGTATTACAACCTTCGTTCCAGATTTAGGATCCCAGTAAAAGCTACCTGTACTTGCTTGGTGGTATACGGCTGGGATAAATTGTATAAATTTGCTCAGGTAAATACTTTTAACTTATTTTCCCTTATACGGGCTTGGGGTACGGTATATAAAATACCGCTTGTTCGGGCATTGAATTGTTAATCGTATGAAGGTTAATGCATTGAAATGACCCATTTAATCTGTTTTGTTTGCTTAAAAACCTTTGGGGGGTTAATGACCATGTCCCGGATATCCTTGGCATCATTCATAAAATGGCGACGACCTAAGCACGGGGTGTAGGCATATACCTGACAGTTGCATATGTAAAAACTGGTAATCCACTTAAAGGAATCAACCTTGTGGGCATTATACCTGTGGTGTGTCTATTAATCTTTAACCCGGTGTCAACCCGGGCTACTGAACGTATAAGAAACATGTAATTCTTTTACAAGTTTATATATAAATAATTATCCCAAGCTATAAAAGATTATTTTGTGCCATGTGAATTCAAATCAATTTTCCTAAAACCTTTTCAAAATGAGTCCGTTAATTGTATTTACCAGTGTAAACTGACGTATTTTCCAAAAGGTTAAGTGCAGGTACTAGACAGAATAGGCTGGCTACTCCTAGCATCAGTAAAGAGTCTTGCAAGCTTAGATGTTAAAATCTGTTGAACAATTATCTTTTATTTGATCCGCCTGTGGATCTTTTTCAGCCATTTTGTAATACTTGATATTACACTTTATTCGGTTGAAATATTTCTATCTTTTGCTTCCGTTGTGCATTTAAATTGTGTTGTTTGACTATGTCGATATCAACTACGTCACGATACTTCCCACCGGGCCCACCGGTAATACGTGGAAATATCGGGGTGTGACAGGTTGATATCAGAGCCAACATTGAGTGAATTAAACACTAGCCTTTATGTGTGTAATCTCAATGACATAATAGCACATTCCTTGACCTTCTGAGTCTAGACTTAACATAGGAATACTCCCATCTCCATTCGGAGAATTATTGCTTTCAATTCTATATATTTTAATATGTAGCCAAGCAAAGAAGCCGTAATGGGAATTCTCCCCATCCGAAGCCTAGGAATGCTGAGCTTTGTACTACGACTAGGATAAACGTGCAACCAGGGAGAAAACATTTAGAAAAAAAATGAAGAAGAAACTCCTTTTGCTGAAGTTCGTCTCCTTAGTAAGTCCTTATAAGGGCATACTTATCTTTCAGTCCCTTTGTGGACAACATTATTTCTTTCAAGTCCCGTTTAGGGCAATTATGTACCTCTTTTAAAAATCATTGGAATGTTTTATCTAAATTTTATTTACATCATTGTATATGAACATAAGATATGAAATAATAACATTCCTTTTATAAGATCTACCATTATAATAAAATGGAAAAATCTAAAAAGGACAAGACCTAGCCCATGTGTCATTTTAAGACAGGGCCAAGATGGTAGTTCCCCAATTAGATTCAGATCCTTATTAACATCTCAATTTAGGATTGTTCTGCGTTAGATATTAAAAAGAATCTTAAAGGTAAAACCTAGCCACATGTCATTTTAGACATGGCCAAGATTGTAAAACCTATTCAAAAGATTCAAATCCTTGTTAACATCTGAAAACATGTTAACATTCCTGACAACAGTGATGCGATAAGATCACTTTTTGAAATTGATCTGCCAGTATATATGTTAAAAAAAATCTTAAAGGGTATAACCTAGCTTGAATGTCATTAAAGACCTGGCTATGATGGTAAAACATGTTTAAAAGAGATTCAGATCCTTGTTAACATCTGAAAACATGTTAACACTCCTGACAACGGTGATGCGATAAAAATCACACTTGTTATCTTTATATTAGGAAATTTTTTTCCAATCCCCTTATTTATCATAAATGATCAATAGGAATCATGGCTAATAAACGTCGAACATGATGCATACATCAAAACATTCATTTAGAATGTATGCCTACGGGCAGAGATATGTACATGGAAAAGATAGTTTTATTTCATAACTTCTTGTCAAGACAATGAACTATGAAATTTTCTGATCCAAAGGATCATTGATTATGTTTTAAAATTTCCCTAGTGACAAGGCATCTGTGCCATCAAAAAGCCCTTTGGAATAAGCCCTTGTGCAATATAAAATGTCGGTACGACATTGACAGTCGTGACTTATGTCCCCTGTCTAATAAATATGACTGATTATATTCCGTTTAAATGCCAAAGACGGTTTATTTAAAAACCTAGGCAAAACATAATCAAATAAATTTAATACTATCTATTGGCCTATATGGTTTAATTGCACCATGGCTATTTAATCATCAAAATCGACGATGCGTTATATAATTAAACAAATTATTACTACTTGGTCTGTAGCCTTCAAAGCTTCACCATGGCTGACTCGTCTGAAGCTCACAATCATCCAGTTGATCAGAGTGATAATGCAAGACTGAACTTAACGGGCACCGAGTTACAGGCTATGTTAGATACAGCCGTAAACAAAGCCGTGGACAGAGTATTAAAGAATCATAAGCGAAAGTGCGATAATACCCCAAATAAGGGTTACAAAAAGGGTAAGGCCGGTTCAAACCAGTCCAAGCCAAATGAGGCGAAACCCAAATGTAAAACCTGCGGGAAGCAGCACTTCGAAAAATGTTTCCGTGAACAGACCAGGGGATGTGGCATCTGTAAGGAAATAGATCACAAGACTCATGAATGAAAGGACTTGAAGGACAACCAGTAGTCAGGTAAAAAGACCAGATGCAAAACCTGTAAGAAATACCACCTCGGGAAATGCAGATTTGAATCTCAGCCTCTACCCTGTGGAATCTGCAAGTCCAAGGAGCATAAGACCTTGGATTGCAAGAAGTTGAAAGATGCGACCTGTTATGGTTGCAACGAGAAGGGGCATATCAAGACTAATTGCCCAAATAAAACCAAGAAGCCTGGAGAGGCTAAGAAGACCAAAGCTGGGGGCTCTCAAATGAATGCTCAAGAGGCCGTTCAGGATGACAATGTCACAACAGGTACTTTCCTTATCAATGACGTTTATGCTAGAGTATTATTTGATTCGGGCGCAAATAAGTCTTTCACAGGCAATAGATTTTGTAAATTATTAAATCTGCCTGTTAAAACTCTAAGCGTTAAGTATGAAGTAGAATTGGCCGATGGTACCTCAGAGACTGCTTCAGCAATATTAGATGGATGTTTTATATCCATTAGGAATCATTCTTCTCTGTTGTCCTTGTTCCGCTAAAATTAGAGGGACTTGATATAGTGATAGGAATGGATTGGTCGTCTCATAACCAAGCCCATATTGTGTATGATAAGAAGCAAATAATTATCAAAACTCCTTATGGTGAGCCTTTTGACAATTCAAGGAGACACATGGTAAGGATTACCTAAGCACTTGTTGAATTTGGTATTTAATACCAAAGCTTCGAGTATGGAAAAACTCAGAAGAGACAAACAACAGTTGCGATGCCAAGAGATGCGACGAATGTTAATGGTGCATCAAATGTGAACCTCAATGTTAATGGAGTTAATCTCCAAAACTGTAATTAACGCAGCTGTTAGGAAGGCTAAGAGAAAAGTCATGAAAAGGTTCAAGAAGCCGAATGCTACTTGCTCTAAAACACATGTCGCTGCTCATAAGAAGAGCTTTATTCATACTTCATATGCGAAGAATAAACTAAACAAAATCATATATGGCAAGGAGCCCCATTCCTTTTAGGATGTACTTAAAAGTATTTCGTCTCTTGAAAGTCAAGAGACTTCAATGGTAAAAAGGGGCCATCGATTGTAGGAAATTGTTGGATGAAGTAGAAACCATTAGGTATATCAGCGGTTATGCTGGAAAGGACACGGTGAGGTATGCATCACAGTCATTCGATGGCAATACCCTTAATTAGTGAGGACATTAATGAAGTCCACAAGAAAGATCCTCTTATACAAAATAGGATGGACCAAGTTTTAAGGACCTTATTAGAAAAACCTATTATCCGCATCACGAAATGGAAAAAGATGGAATAAGAATTTTCTGACTCTCACCATAAAAGTTCTAGACTGTCGACAGTATGTTACAAATTTTAATTCATTGGCTGAGATAGTACCCTATTCCATTTACCCAAAATCTAAGCTTAATGCAAATAATTATTGGTGGTTAGCAACGGCAATAAGAGGGCACATTAAGGCATCAAAGCCCGCTTATTATAAATCCATTATGGATCTACCTCAGCTACTCACATTATATAGATTAAGAAACAACCAGTCAAAGCTGAGTCCGCCCTAAAATTTGTCAAAGATTTTACAGCTAAGTTTAAAAGGATTAAGAATGGAGGCGTTTAACCCTCCTGATGAATGATTAGAGGCAGTTCACATTAATAATGACACCAGATAAATCCCTTATTGTGATTTTATCGCTAAGAGTTACGTTTGGTTTCAGGTACCGTTGAGTCTCTCATAAAACCATAAGCTTAGCAAACTTTTAGAAATTCTCCCGTAAGAACCCCAGATATTAAGTGTAAGGTAAAGCTTACAGGCAAAATCATAAGAACCATTTCTTCTGTTCCTGTCAGAAACCTCCAATCATAGAATTCTAGAAGTATCTTCTCTCTAGAGGAACTGCGTCAGCATATATAGTTGATATCTCTTTGAACTCTATCGATTGCGAATACCAGACGGTATGATAAAAGCGCCATATGAGGATTGGTGTATCTTAATATGTTCTATAGATTGCTTCCATGCCTGATCAGTATGGAGGTTTAATGCATGGTACCACAAAGATATTCCGATGGTCATATGGTACTAAAGTCAGCCATGTCACACCCCTTTCTGCGGCGGAAGCACGAGGTGTGATCATGAAAGGTTCTCATTGCGTACGAAAGGTAAACATGCTACATGCTCGTAAAATAACATCAAATACCATAATTTGAAAACATAAGTTTAGTGTTTACATCACGAGATAGCATAAAACATTGTCTTGAAACTTTACAACTTTATTTAACTTAAACATAGACGACATCCAAGAGCATAAGCAAGACCGCGCGCACATCCACTTCTAGTTACCTGATATACATGTGAGTTTTTGGAAAAACGTCAACAAAATGTTGGTGTGAATTCATGCAGTTTTTGTATTTCACGTTTGTATACTTTGTATGAAAACATAGTTTGTGTCATGTATAATTCAAGTTTACTTGTGTACCCCACGTACTTCAAGTATAAATCAAGTTTACTTGTGTACCCCACGTACTCAAGTATAAATCAAGTTTTAGTATGGTATGAATCTTATGTAAATAAAGTATTCCTGTAAGCATCAGGATTGTTAATGGGTTGCAAGGCCATTAACATGTGACATGACATAGTAAGTCACCAAACCTTAGGCATTTTTCTAGTTGGCATATTCTGAGACACAAAAGCACTACTCGGTACTCGTCCTCACCAAGAGTGTGGCTGCCCGTCACCCGTTAGATCTAACCTTTTGTTCTGCGGTCTAGGTATATTGTTGATTAATGGTACTTATGTACCCTATTCGTGACACGATTTCTCGTATCATTTCTCATAACACATCATACTAGGTACTCGTTCTCACCAAGTGCGCTTCTTATATTCTTATATCCCATCACACTTGGTACTCGTTCTCACAAAGTGTGCTTCTTGTTATCATACCATTTGTAAACATAGTAATATTTGTACATGTATTTCACCCCCGAAGTTATAAAACTGGAAACAGTTAAAGAAAAGGGGGAGCATGAACTCACAACTTTGCGTTCCTTGCGTCGTAAACTTCACCGAATTTGCTTAATTAACGTCGTGACCTATACGCGTTTTCTTAACGTTAGTCACTAGACTTGTGTCGCACAAGTACAGTCACTCTCTTTTGCATATGTTTTCTTGTGTTAAAAATAATTTATATTTTTAACTAAATGGCTTACTTATATTATTTTCTCAAATATTAATATAAGTATATTGTGTTTTGCACTTTGCACCCGAATTATGTATCTTGTATGTTGTATGTGTATCTTTGTGTTTTTACTTCTCAAAAGTATTTAGTGTATTTTCAAGTCCTAATACACTAGCACGTATATCACATACTACATACACTTAGCACAAAATTTAGTGATCAGTAAATATATATATATTTTCTCAAAAATATACATACTTAATATAACTTTTAAGTCTTGAAGAAATCATCATTTCTTGTCACAAAAAATTAGGGAAACCTTGGTAATATTTTTAGATACATTTTTAGGGAATAAGTTTCTCAAAAACTTATATTTTTCTAAGTGTCAAAATTTATAAAAATTTTGACAGAGTTTCCCCTAAAAATGGATTTTTCCCATGTTTTCAAAACATGTGTTTGTTTTCTTTTAAGATCAACAACAATATCAACAACACATTCTTTATTTACCAAACTTGTCAAAACAAGCATATACCACAAACTTACGAACTTGAAAGTTTGTAAAAATATGTAGTAAGTTACTAACATGTTTAGTAGGTCTTGTTATCTTTAAAAATAAGTTTAGTTTCTTAAAAACTTTATTTTTAACGGAAGTGCATTTTTACATCTTCTAGTCTTATTTTCCAAAAATATTTCTTTGTGGGATTTTTTTTTTGTTACACAAGTGTTTTTACACTTGTTTACTTACTAAAAACGATTTTAGTTTATACAAGATCCGGGTTTTTAACAATCTAGTATTTTCCACTTGGTTCTTCCGAAAAACCACTTGTAGATCTTTAGATCTACAAGTTTACAACTCATTTTTCCAAGAAATCACTTATTTGTTCAAGTTCAAAGTTCATATGTGGATGATTCCATCATCCACAACATATTTAATCTTCACATCTTGCTAGTTCATGTCTCTAAACATGATCTAGCAAGTCTATGTGATGGATCATCTCATTTTTACTAACAAATAACATTCAACAATCATCACAACATAGAAACAACATGATTCTATCATCAACATAGCACTACTTCAACATTTTATCCATTCTTTATCTTTTATGTTTAAGACTTGTTCTTGTTCTTTATAGTTCCTTAACATTTTATCATTCAATCAACTATTAACCACCAAAACAAGAACAAGATGAAGATTTGAAGCACTTACTACTAGCACAAGGCTAGGGGAGTTCAAGAGTGCAAATGAGGTGGATAAAAGCAAATGAAGTCCTTCAAGCCCCGTTGCTTCCAAGCTTCCTAATTATGCTTCTTGCGCCTTAGGATCTTCTTAGAATGGATAGTGAAGAGTTGAAAATGGAGGTGTGTGAGGGGGGTACTTGGGCCGTAGCTATGGGGGAGAGGAAGGAGAGAAGTTGGAGGTTGGTGATGAATGGGAAATGAGCTTATGGTTATCTTATAAATCCATGTTATGAGTTTACCCCTTGGTTACTATGTCCATAAAGCACCAACATGATCAAATTTTTAATTCTAAGAAAATCAAAGAGTGGGGTACATGTTCCCCAACCGGTTATGGGGGGGGGGGGGTGTGCATGGTTGGATTTCAATTCCAAGTTACTTAATCTAGTTACATGTTAAGTATTAGATTTAGGTGTTTAAGTATGTTAAGTAATATATAGTGTGTTAGGGTGTCCGGGGAACCTAACTAGCTTAGAAAAATAAAAACAATGCTTCTAGCATTATTTTGGTGCTCCGGGTAATATCCGGTTGTTCGGTTAGACACCGGTTCGTTAAAGTGTTAAATTGCACCGTTTAGTGTCTATTAAGTATCTTTTTGTAGCACTTACGATTCCCGACACTTAGGGAAGTATTCTGGATGATAAAACAAAATTTATGCATGATATTTATGTTGTTAAAAGCTGATTAGAGCTGAATTTATTAAAATTCTGCACTTTAAAGTGTGTTTCGGGTGCTTTTTAGTGCTTATTTTAGCTTTCGGAATGTCTATATGTCAACCCTTGTATGTACTCTAGGGTTTTAATGTATTCTTGTTGTTGGACCTACACCTAGGCCTCAATTCTAATGTCTGACTGCTTTCTGCAGTTCTGTTGACACAATGTGTCTTACCGGTGAGTTTACTAGTATTTCTGACGTAACGCTCTTGTGAATGCATAAAGCAATATTCTGTAGTATAAAACATGCATGAATCCACTTGTTTAATATGTGTTCAGACATTGCTGACATTTAAGCACATAATTGCAGTCTTTAAATAATAATTAAAGTGTACGAAAATTACCGGTTTGGTGCCAGTTGTCACAGTTTCCCCCCGTTAAAAGAATTTCGTCCCGAAATTCAGGCTGAACTAACTCTCGCAGGAGTCTTCTTGAATAGGTGGGGATACTTTTCTTTGAACCGGTCTTCACGTTCCCATGTGTACTCGGGTCCGTGCTTAGAGTTCCAACGTACTTTGACAAGTTTAACAGTGCTCCTCTTGGTCTTGTTGACTTTCCAGTCTGTAACCTCAACGGGTTGTTCTGTAAATCGGAGGGCGTCATCAATATGCACTTCATCCGCAGGGATGATCACGTCTTCTTGTGTTGGACTCTTCTTGAGGTTGGATACATGAAACGTATCATGTACTCTTTTAAGTTCTTCCGGTAATTCCAACTTGTATGCCATGGTACCAATTCTTTCCAGGATTCTGAATGGTCCGATGTATCGTGGATTCAGCTTTCCACGTTTTCCAAATCTTACTACGCCCTTCCAAGGTGAGACTTTTAACAACACTTTGTCTCCCACCTCGAATTCTAATGGTTTTCGTTTTAGATCAGCGTAACTCTTTTGTCGATCTCGGGCCGCCTTAATGCGCTCTCGGATCTGCATAATCTTGTCGGTTGTCTCTTGCACAAGTTCAGGACCAACCATACGTTTATCTCCAGCGTCTGCCCAACATAAGGGCGACCTGCACTTGCGGCCATACAGAGCATCGAACGGTGCGGCTTTTATGCTCGTATGATAACTGTTATTGTAGGAAAACTCAACTAAAGGTAGATGAGTATCCCAGCTGCCGCCTAGATCCATGACACATGCGCGAAGCATATCTTCTAACGTTTGTATAGTCCGTTCGCTCTGGCCGTCTGTTTGAGGATGGAAGGCCGTGCTTAGATCTAATTGAGATCCAAAGGCTTCCTGAAATGATTGCCAGATTCTTGAGACAAAGCGTCCATCTCTGTCTGAAATAATTGAGATTGGCACTCCATGTCGTGCCACGATTTCCTTTAAGTATATATCGGCAAGCTTTCCAGTGCTGTCTTTTTCTCGGATCGGTAGGAAGTGCGCAAACTTTGTTAACCGATCGACTATCTCCCATATCATATCGTGCCCTCTCGGGGTCCTGGGTAATTTCGTTATGAAATCCATTGAGATTTGCTCCCACTTCCACATGGGTATCTCTGGTTGTTGTAGTAGGCCGGACGGTCTTTGATATTCAGCCTTAACCTTAGCACAGGTTAGGCATTTTCCAACATAAACAGCAACGTCGCTCTTGAGTCTCGGCCACCAATAGTATTCTTTTAAGTCTTGATACATCTTGTCCGATCCTGGATGGATCGAGTATCTTGATTTATGCGCTTCATCAAGGATGACTTCTCGTATGCCACCATTGAGCGGAACCCAAATACACTTTTTAAAATATAAGGCTCCCTCTTCATTTGGCACCATATATTTCAACATACCTCGTAGGTATTCAACTTTACGGTTTTCCATCTTAAGGGCTTCTTGTTGTGCATCACGAATGCGTGCAGTGAGGTTCGTTCGAATAGTCATTTCTAACGCTCGAACCCTTAGGGTCTTAACCCTTTCTTTTCGACTTAGTGCGTCTGCTACAACGTTTGCCTTTCCAGGATGGTACTTGATCTCACAGTCGTAATCATTTAGCAGCTCGACCCATCGCCGCTGGCGCATATTCAATTCCTTCTGATCAAATATGTGTTGTAAGCTTTTGTGATCTGTGAAAATTGTACATCGAGTACCATATAGATAATGTCGCCAGATCTTCAAGGCGAATACCACTGCCCCCAGCTCCTGGTCGTGAGTGGTATAGTTTCTTTCATGCACCTTCAATTGTCTTGAAACGTAAGCGATGACTTTTTGGCGCTGCATAAGCACGCAACCCAAGCCTTGTCGTGAGGCGTCGCAGTATACCACGAAGTCTTCAGTGCCTTCGGGTAATGATAGTATCGGTGCATCACATAGCTTGTTTTTAAGTAACTGAAAGGCTTCTTCTTGTTTGTGACCCCAGTCGTATTTCTTGTCTTTCTGAGTAAGGGTCGTTAGTGGTTGAGCTATCTTTGAGAAATTCTCGATGAATCGCCTATAATAGCCGGCTAAGCCCAAAAATTATCAAACTTCAGTTGGGGTTTTGGGAGCTTCCCAATTCTTTATTGCTTCTATTTTGGACGGGTCTACATGAATGCCCTTCTCATTCACAACGTGGCCAAGAAATTGTACTTCGCGAATCCAGAATTCGCATTTCGAGAACTTTGCATAAAGCTTCTCTTTCTTCAGTAGTTACAGAATAGTTCTGAGGTGTTGCTCATGTTCTTCTTTCGTTCGTGAGTAAATCAAGATATCATCGATAAATACAATCACGAATTTATCGAGATATGGTTTGCATACGCGGTTCATCAGATCCATAAAGACCGCTGGTGCATTCGTCAGCCCAAATGGCATCACAAGGAACTCGTAGTGTCCATAACGCATTCGGAATGCAGTCTTTGGTATGCTTTCTTCTTGTATTCTTAACTGATGGTATCCAGATCGAAGGTCGATCTTGGAATAGTAGCTTGATCCTTGCAATTGATCAAATAAGTCATCAATCCTCGGTAGTGGATACCGATTCTTGATCGTGAGCATGTTCAGTTCTCTGTAATCGATACACATCCGCAGAGTTCCATCCTTTTTCTTCACGAACAATACTAAAGCTCCCCAAGGCGAGAAGCTTGGCCTTATGAATCCTTTATCCAACAACTCCTGGAGTTGTGTAGATAATTCTTGCATTTCGGATGGCGCAAGTCGATAGGGCGCCTTGGCTACAGGAGCGGCTCCTGGAACCAAGTCTATATGGAATTCGACTTGTCGTTGCGGAGGTAGTCCTGGCAGATCTTCGGGAAAAACATCAGGAAATTCCTTCACCACAGGAATGTCTTCGAGTTTCGGCTCCTCAGCCTTCTTATCTACAACGTGTGCTAGGAAGGCAACACATCCTTTCCTTAAGCACTTCTGTGCCTTCATGCAACTGATGATTCGAAGAGGCGCGTGTTGCTTTTCTCCATGCACGACGAGAGTTTCACCATTCGCTAAAGGGATACGAATGATTTTCTCATGACAAATAACCTCAGCTTTGTTCTTGGACAACCAGTCCATTCCGACTACTACATCGAAGCTACCCAATTGAATAGGTAAGAGGTCGATGCTAAATCTTCGTTCACCAAGTTCTAGTGTGCAGCCTCTAACAACTTCGCCCGATTAAACAAGTTTACCATTAGCTAGTTCTATGGAATAAGGAATTTCTAATCTACTAGATTCTATTCCAAGCATGCGTTTAAATTCCACAGACATGAAGCTATAATCGGCGCCAGTGTCAAATAATATGGATGCAAAGTGATTGTTAATGAGAAACGTACCGGTGACCACATTAGGGTCCTTGTGTGCGTTCTTTGCTCCAATCACAAATGCTCGAGCCTGAGCATTGTTTCCCTTTGGGCAGTCCTTCATGAAATGATCATTGCTTCCACAACTGAAGCATCCTTGGTTCCGCCCCTTCCCGTTACCATTCTTGTTACCAGCACCATTTCCATTCCGGTTCTTACCTTTTCCCCAACAGTCTTCTGTTTGATGACCCAACCTACCACATTTTTCGCACCTTGGAATGCGACAAGCTCCTTCATGATGAAACTTACATTTTTGGCATTTAGGCATGGTGCCTTGGTATCCTTGGTTGCAAGGGTTTTTGTTTCCTGAGGCGGGTTAGTGTCGCGCTTCTTGCTGAAACCCTTGTTGTTGCGAGTTTCTTGATTCAGGTTTGCATGTTTCCTTTTCTTGTCGCCGGACGACTCAGCATGCGTCTCGGTATTTTCGGTTGGGTCCAGTGATAACTTCTTCATACGAACACAATCTTCAGTAAGGCTGACAACCAGAGTTACAGCCTCGGTGATTGTTTGAGGTTTGGCCGAAGTTACCATGCCACGGAATTCTGAGGCCAATCCCCAAATGTAGCGTTCAACGCGCTTGAATTCGGGAGTCACCATGTAGGGAAGCACTCTAGACAGATCGTGGAACCTTCGAGTATAACCATTAATGTCACCACCTTCCATGGTCAAGTGCTAGAACTCCGTTTCCAGTCTTTGGAGTTCAGCACGAGAGCAGTACTTCTCTCTCATTCTTTCCTTCAATTCCTCCCAAGTTAGGCCATAAGTGGCATCACCGCCCAAAGTTTGGACTTGCAAGTTCCACCAAGTCAGAGCTTCATCGACGAATAACCCAGTAGCAAAGGTGACTTGTTGATCCGCGGTACACTTGCTCATGCGGATAGTAGCTTCAGTCTTCTCCGTCCAGCGTACAAATGCTACTGCACCTCCTGTGCCGTCATAGTTCATCGGCTTGCAGTCAAGAAACTGCTTGAAAGTGCAGCCTGGAATTTATTCAACCAATTCACACGTGAGCAATCGAAGAAATAATGAAACAAGGACCGTTCATAAATTTCTCCATGCTTAGTACATTGTCTTAAGGTTACCTTGAGCTGTGTTTCCTCCAGACGAATCTCCATGCCCGTTACGTCTAGCATTGCTTGGTCCTCCACTATCTTGAGTACGGTTCGCCTCATACTGGGCGATAGCAGAGGAGATCCTTTCTTCAGTAGAGCGTTCAGCTCTTCAGCAGTTCTTGGCAGTGGGGGAGGAGGAGGTTGATCATCATTGCGAGCATTCACAGCTTTCCTGGGTGCCATGTTCTGACAGAACATAACACAACAAGGTTAAACATTTGTTTGATACCGTCATACTAGACAGTAGTAGTATATATATTCACAGGTATATACCACATAAGTGACATCAAACAATTATTACTCTAGCAGAGTACTTAGTAGGCTTGCACTGAGGGAATCTATACGTGACAAGACTTGCTGTGGTTCCTGTGCACTGAATTTCCATAATTATGTATGCATCTATAATTACGTAACTCCTTGCCCAGTCCGCACAGTTCGTTTCATCCTCGTATTTCTTCCTTCAGATGGGCCATCGCGTTCAGGTAAAGTCACGTATACTTGTGACATTCTACTTCTAGCATGTGTAAATATCAACTATCACACATAATTGCAAGTAATTTCTAGTCAACGACAAGTGCTACTCATGTGCACCCTAAGTCTCGTAGTGTCTTTTCTTGACTCATGTAAACAGTTTCAGGTAGTGGATGTCGCGGGAAGTTTTATGCAGTGAAAACTCTTTGAAAAATTGTTTTCGTGAAAGGATCCTAGAGATTGTAGACTAGACTCGAGAAGAAATCCTGGTTCACTACAATCGCAGCTCTGATACCAATCTGTCACACCCCTTTCTGCGGCGGAAGCACGAGGTGTGATCATGAAAGGTTCTCATTGCATACGAAAGGTAAACATGCTACATGCTCGTAAAATAACATCAAATACCATAATTTGAAAACATAAGTTTAGTGTTTACATCACGAGATAGCATAAAACATTGTCTTGAAAGTTTACAACTTTATTTAACTTAAACATAGACGACATCCAAGAGCATAAGCAAGACCGCGCGCACATCCACTTCTAGTTACCTGAAATACATGTGAGTTTTTGGAAAAACGTCAACATAATGTTGGTGTGAATTCATGCAGTTTTTGTATTTCATGTTTGTATACTTTGTATGAAAACATAGTTTGTGTCATGTATAATTCAAGTTTACTTGTGTACCCCACGTACTTCAAGTATAAATCAAGTTTACTTGTGTACCCCACGTACTCAAGTATAAATCAAGTTTTAGTATGGTATGAATCTTATGTAAATAAAGTATTCCTGTAAGCATCAGGATTGTTAATGGGTTGCAAGGCCATTAACATGTGACATGACATAGGAAGTCACCAAACCTTAGGCATTTTTCTAGTTGGCATATTCTGAGACACAAAATCACTACTCGGTACTCGTCCTCACCAAGAGTGTGGCTGCCCGGCACCCGTTAGATCTAACCTTTTGTTCTGCGGTCTAGGTATATTGTTGATTAATGGTGCTTATGTACCCTATTCGTGACACGATTTCTCGTATCATTTCTCATAACGCATCATACTCGGTACTCGTTCTCACCAAGTGCGCTTCTTATATTCTTATATCTCATCACACTTGGTACTCGTTCTCACCAAGTGTGCTTCTTGTTATCATACCATTTGTAAACATAGTAATATTTGTACATGTATTTCACCCCTGAAGTCATAAAACTGGAAACAGTTAAAGAAAAGGGGGAGCATGAACTCACAACTTTGAGTTCCTTGCGTCGTAAAATTCACCGGATTTGCTTAATTAATGTCGTGACCTATACGCGTTTTCTTAACGTTAGTCACTAGACTTGTGTCGCACAAGTACAATCACTCTCTTTTGCATATGTTTTCTTGTGTTAAAAATAATTTATATTTTTAACTAAATGGCTTACTTATATTATTTTCTCAAAAATTAATATAAGTATATTGTGTTTTGCACTTTGCACCCTAATTATGTATCTTGTATGTTGTATGTGTATCTTTGTGTTTTTACTTCTCAAAAGTATTTAGTGTATTTTCAAGTCCTAATACACTAGCACGTATATCACATACTACATACACTTAGCACAAAATTTAGTGATCAGTAAATATATATATATTTTCTCAAAAATATACATACTTAATATAACTTTTAGGTCTTGAAGAAATCATCATTTCTTGTCACCAAAAATTAGGGAAACCTTGGTAATATTTTTAGATACATTTTTAGGGAATAAGTTTCTCAAAAACTTATATTTTTCTAAGTGTCAAAATTTATAAAAATTTTGACAGAGTTTCCCCTAAAAATGGAGGTTTCCCATGTTTTCAAAACATGTGTTTATTTTCTTTTAAGATCAACAACAATATCAACAACACAGTCTTTATTTACCAAACTTGTCAAAACAAGCATATACCACAAACTTACAAACTTGAAAGTTTGTAAAAATATGTAGTAAGTTACTAACATGTTTAGTAGGTCTTGTTATCTTTAAAAATAAATTTAGTTTCTTAAAAACATTATTTTTAAAGGAAGTGCATTTTTACATCTTCTAGTCTTATTTTCCAAAAATATTTCTTTGTGGGATTTTTTTTTGTTACACAAGTGTTTATACACTTGTTTACTTACTAAAAATGATTTTAGTTTATACAAGATCCGGGTTTTTAACAATCTAGTATTTTCCACTTGGTTCTTCCGAAAAACCACTTGTAGATCTTTAGATCTACAAGTTTACAACTCATTTTTCCAAGAAATCACTTATTTGTTCAAGTTCAAAGTTCATGTGTGGATGATTCCATCATCCACAACATATTTAATCTGCACATCTTGCTAGTTCATGTCTCTAAACATAATCTTGCAAGTCTATGTGATGGATCATCTCATTTTTACTAACAAATAACATTCAACAATCATCACAACATAGAAACAACATGATTCTATCATCAACATAGCACTACTTCAACATTTTATCCATTCTTTATCTTTTTTGTTTAAGACTTGTTCTTGTTCTTTATAGTTCCTTAACATTTTATCATTCAATCAACTATTAACCACCAAAACAAGAACAAGATGAAGATTTGAAGCACTTACTACTAGCACAAGGCTAGGGGAGTTCAAGAGTGCAAATGAGGTGGATAAAAGCAAATGAAGTCCTTCAAGCCCCGTTGCTTCCAAGCTTCCTAATTATGCTTCTTGCGCCTTAGGATCTTCTTAGAATGGATAGTGAAGAGTTGAAAATGGAGGTGTGTGAGGGGGGTACTTGGGCCGTAGCTATGGGGGAGAGGAAGGAGAGAAGTTGGAGGTTGGTGATGAATGGGAAATGAGCTTATGGTTATCTTATAAATCCATGTTATGAGTTTACCCCTTGGTTACTATGTCCATAAAGCACCAACATGATCAAATTTTTAATTCTAAGAAAATCAAAGAGTGGGGTACATGTTCCCCAACCGGTTATGGGGGGGGGGGGGTGCATGGTTGGATTTCAATTCCAAGTTACTTAATCTAGTTACATGTTAAGTATTAGATTTAGGTGTTTAAGTATGTTAAGTAATATATAGTGTGTTAGGGTGTTCGAGGACCCTAACTAGCTTAGAAAAATAAAAACAATGCTTCTAGCATTATTTTGGTGCTCCGGGTAATATCCGGTTGTTCGGTTAGACACCGGTTCGTTAAAGTGTTAAATTGCACCGTTTAGTGTCTATTAAGTATCTTTTTGTAGCACTTACGATTCCCGACACTTAGGGAAGTATTCTGGATGATAAAACGAAATTTCTGCATGATATTTATGTTGTTAAAAGCTGATTAGAGCTGAATTTATTAAAATTCTGCACTTTAAAGTGTGTTTCGGGTGCTTTTTAGTGCTTATTTTAGCTTTCGGAATGTCCATATGTCAACCCTTGTATATACTCTAGGGTTTTAATGTATTCTTGTCGTTGGACCTACACCTAGGCCTCAATTCTAATGTCTGACTGCTTTCTGCAGTTCTGTTGACACAATGTGTCTTACCGGTGAGTTTACTAGTATTTCTGACGCAACGCTCTTGTTAATGCATAAAGCAATATTCTGTAGTATAAAACATGCATGAATCCACTTGTTTAATATGTGTTCAGACATTGCTGACATTTAAGCACATAATTGCAGTCTTTAAATAATAATTAAAGTGTACGGAAATTACCGGTTTGGTGCCAGTTGTCACAAACTAATGGTATTCAAAGAAGATATCCAGAATGGAACTGTCCAAGTAAATGTCTCCGAGTAAGGAATTCGTGGACTCGGAACATAAATGTGTCACTTATCTGACACAGACTATGATAGATGAACTGGAGCCTGAGATTTGGAAAAACTACGTAACCTCCTTGTACCTTGGTTATCTTCTCCAAAGATTATCCTGGTTACCTCCTGAGAGGCAAGTAGAGTTAAGATTAACATCCCGCTTAGGGCTGCAGTATTGTAAAAACTCCATGTTGATTATGGAATAATCGAATCCCTGATTAAGTAAGTTTTAAGATATAGGTTCATAAAGCCTAACTCAATATTCTGAGAATTCGGTATAGTCAATTAAGAAAGATGGTTCATCTTGCTTATGCATTGATTACCGCAACCCTACTTAGGCAGCAATTAAGGATCGCCATCAGCCGCCCAGCATCGTCAAATTGTTCGACTAGCTGTAAGGATTATCTATTCTTCAAAATTAGTTTTAAGCAATGGTTGGAATAACCATCTCACCTTAAAATAAGCTTTTTATAATAATTGTTATGTAAGTATCAAGGCTGCTCCTTTGGGGACCTTGTATAGATGGAATGTTAAACATCTATTGTTAGACAGAAGATTAGTAAGTCCAATTATCAGGATCTGAAAGTTGCCTTGGAAACAACGAATAAGATCATACAAATCCATAATCATCCGTAAGTTGCCAGTATTCGGCAGCAAATCAAGGATTAATGAAAGTAGCAACCCTCCTAAGTTCTTGTTAAGGAATAAGGTTCAACAAAAGATATCACCCTGGAAGGGTGTGCCAAATTGTTAATTATCAGGCTAGTTAAGCTCTGAATATATAGAATCATTCGAGGGAATCGAATGTATCAAGAACAGATAGCTTATAAGCTAAAACCTATTAAAGGAGCTTGGCGGAGCTCGCAATGCATTACACACTAATGATTTAAGGATGTGTTTCACCAATAAGTCGAGAAGCATTATCACATAATGATATGCAGATTTATGATATAATGAGAAACATGTATCGATTGAGGATCGACAGGTTAAGAAGCTCCAAAAAGGATACATGTACCTATTATAGAGGTCAACTTGGAAGCTTGGAGAGGCTCCAGATATGCTATAGAAGTTAAGTCCATTATGCGACAAAAAGTGCTTCCAACATTTTAGCAAATCTCGAGGTCGAGATTTCTATTAAGGGGGTGAGGATGAAACACCTCGTAAAATCACGTCCAATGATGTATTGACACGTGTAATAAACCCTAATGAAGTCAAACCTTGAATTTAAGGGACTAATTTTTTTGAAAAATCGAAAACTTTGATTATGAAAGGACTGGAATTGTTAGCATACCTAAAATAAGTTTCTGAATAACCTCGTACGATATTTATATTCACAAATGAGCCACTTGATGATCGAGTGTAGCCGTTTGCGTAATTAATTGAAAGTTTGCGCAATGAAGGGTTAAAAGCGTCAACATGTTAATTCTTACCTCTGAGTGACCTTTTAACAAACCGGGAACTTCATGATATTTGATTATACTCTCGGGAATGCCAATTATTGGCCGTCTAAGGTTTTTATGCCTATAAGTAAAGTTACGCGCAACTTTGCAAGTTAGAAGGACTAAAAGTGTCAATATGATTAAGTATACCACTGAATGACCTTTTAGCGAACCCAAAGCATCGTGATGTTTAATAATACTCTCAAGAATGCCTAATATGGGTTAGATGAGGCTTCGATGCTATTAAACGATGATATGCGTAAGTTTGCGCATTTGAGGGACCTAAAGCGTCAACTTTTGAATCTACACCTTTTGGTGACTATTTAAGCGATCCAGAGCATAGAAATAATTAAACTCATGCTTGGTAATGCCCATTATGGGCCATGGAAGGCTTGGATATCATTAAACGACATTTCGCGCTACTTTGTGCGATTAAAGGACTATTTGCGTCAAACTGCAAAAGTATACCTATCCGTAGGGTATCGAACCTTCCGGAATATGATCATAAGTTAAACATACCCTAAATATCCCTTACCTAGCTTAGAAATAGGCTTAGAGGTGTTTCGTGCGCAAAAATAAACTTTTAAGTCATGCAGGGACTAAAAGTGTCAAAAAGTGCCCAAGTTTGCATTTTCGCGCATATCTTACGTTCTATATATATCCGGACATCCAAAAAATTATTTAAGCATTAAAATATTTTATTTTAATGATTGGCATAATAAAATTCCATTCGTCGCGTAATTTGGATCGTTTTTAGCGTCCGTTCGTGTTTCGTCGTAATTAGCCGAACGACGCGACCGTACGACCAAACGAACCGACATCCGACATATTTTTGAGCATGTTTCATGTCCCTCATGTTTAGGCATCATTATAGAGCCTTAAAAATGGTTTAACGGGCCTCAAACGCATCGGAAAGGGCCTTAGAAGCATGCAGGGACCAAAACTGCAATTTCAAGAAACTTGTTGCTGAACTGGGAACCTCAGGCGGCCCGCGTAAGTTCCCCTTGAACCTTACGCGGCCCGTGTGAACCTGCCGGATCTACAAAAATCAGTTTACAGCCTGTTCCAGGTGTTTCCAGGTGTTGCAAGTGGTTTTTAAGCTTCCTATGGGCTGTTTTGGGCGCCCATAGATTGCCAAAACAGTGGGTATAAGGTGTACGATCCAGATCAAAGCTCGTTTATCGATGAAAGATCTTAACGGTCTTGAAAAACCTATAAATACCTTTCCCCACTTCATTACAACTTGCACCTCTTCCTTTCTGATCTTGTTCTCTGATTCAAGGAGGATTCTAAGCTTGTGGGAACCTCCCTTCAGTCCTTTGTGTGACACCTGTGTCACTTCAACCATCATACAAATACCAAACCATTGAAATATTGTATTTCATACTTGGGATTTGTATAAATATGTGCATCATTTGCACATATCAATTCTTGTTCGATTTCGAGCTTTAAAACGCTTTCTGGAAGGTTATACGCAATCTAATGCGTAATTACAACCAGTTTAATGCAACAAACACTCCGGAATTGTGAAATAGGCTTAACATACCTTAAATAACCTTTACATAACTTAGAAATAAGTTTTGGAAGGTTTGGTGTGGCGAAATCAAGTTTATTCACTCACAGGGACTATTTGCGTCAACTTGCAAAAGTCTGCCCTTTCGTAAGGCAACGTACAGTCCGGAACATGATCATAAGCTAAACATACCATAAATAACCTAAACATAGCTTAGAAATAAGCTTTGAGTGGTTCGGTGTGTGAAAATATGCTTATTTGATCTTACAGGGACTAAAAGTGTCAAAAACGGTGTAAGTTTGCATTTTCGCGTATATCTTACGTTCTGACCACATCTGGACATCCAAAATTTTTGTACACACTAAAATATTTTTATTTTAGTGATCAGCATGCAAAAATACCCTTCGTCGCTTAATTTTGTACGTTTTCGCGTCCGTTTGAGTTTCGTCGTAATTTAACGAACAACGCGACCGTACGACCAAACGAGCCGACATCCGAGAGTTCTCCGAGCACATTTTGAGTCCTCTAAACTTTATTGACCTTGTAGAGCCTTGAAAATGGCTTAACGGGGGTCAAAAGGGGCTGAAATGGGCTTAAAACAAGTGCAGGGACCTGAACTGTAATTATTTGAAACTGTTGCTGATCAGGGGAGGTCAGGCGGGCCGCGTAGCCCCTCCCCCATATCTTACGTGGGCCGTGTAAGTTTCCCAGCGACCAGAAAGTCAGACTTTGCAATCTGGTTGCAAATTCAGGGGCTGTTCTGGTAATTTCTTGGTGTGATGAGCAAGTTAACACCTCCCCATGGCTTTGTACCTGCTTGTTACACTTGTGTGGCTAGGATTTTATGCTTGGGGACTACACAAACACTTGTTGTGATCCTATGAACTTCCCTCAAGTATAAATACCAACACTTTCATTTGTTTCATTGCTCATTTCTTCTCATTCCTTCTCTACATCTGCTTTGGGAGCTCTCTCATCTGATTTGGGAAGCTTGTTCTTTGTAGAAAAGATAGCAAGGACCCTTAGTGAGCATTCTTTCATTCTATTCTTTATGTTAGTGCAGAAAGTCAAACAGTTTGGCCAACAGTTTGACTTTCGGTTTTGACCATTAATTGGTCAAGTCAAAGTTCAATTGAACTTTGTAACGTGATTGTAATCACGTTGGTTATAATCCTTAGCGATTAAAACTACTGATTAGCACGTTAACTAGGCGTAGTGACGAGTCAAAGTTTCGGTCAAAATGCGTTTTAGCACGCATTTTGAAACGGAACTATTTCCGGGTATCAAAACCCATTGTTTTGATACCAAATCAGTTTTCTAAGTAGGTTAAACATGTTTTGACATGTTTAACTCGTCACTACTAGTTTAGTGCTTGTTTAGGGTCGTAAGTTAAGCGGTCTAAACAACTGCTTAGACTTTCGAACCCGGCCCGTTTGGTCATCATTAGGATCCGACCAAGCATGATTAGTGATCATAGTTGCATAGGGAATAACCTCTGAGGTTATACCTTATGATCACCTAGGATTGGTTAGTCATTTGCTAGTTAGCTTATATGCCCATAGGAAATGACCAAAATGCCCTTTTGAAGCATAAATCCATAATGTACATATGTGAATATATTTTTGACATATAATCTGATTTAGTAACATGTTTAGGGATAATTGGGCATGTAAGACTTGACATAGCACATAGATAACCATCCGAACATAGTTTTGCGCAAACGACGCATTATAGTAGCTTATACTACCATAATGGGTCGAAACGGGTCAAGAGCACTTAGGTAGACTTCCAAATCAGAATGTTAGCTCTATTAAATCATACCATATGAGTTCAATTACTCATTTGATTTATAGAACATCATTCTATCCTATCTCCCGATTTAGGATCCGTTTAATAACATAGTTACCTATGTTAGGTGTCGTTTGATTCCGTACTCCCTCTAGCCTTGCTTGGTTGTTGTTCAAGACTTCTAAGCACCCTCAAGTGAGTACATAGTTCCCCTCTTTTACTGTTTTCAATGTTTTGGGGTGAAATATGTGTACCTATTTGTTATGTTCACGATTTCAAAGTATAAGTGATTATACATATTAGTATTTATCTTTTGACAAACCGACTGATTATTTATGGTTTAAACACCGATTTTTCTATGATTATAAAATAAATTGTTGGATAGTACATATTTTGTTCACCAGACCGATTGGTAGTATGATATAGCGCTATAGGATTTGACACCCCATTCCTGTTGTCATGGAATGTTTGAAACCAATTTGTTTTTCCATCCAAATAGGGATTGCCTTTGTGGTATCCCTATAGTCTCAAAGGTGTATTTTGATGCACTAGGTCTGAATGAATTCTTAAATCGCATTATTTTTGTATAATAAGTTATACTCCCAAAAGTATAGTTTGATATGCTCTCATGTGTGATATTGTACAAAACGACATATATTTTGTTAACTACCAAAACATATTTTAAATATGTTATTTATTCAACCAAAACATAGTTTAATATGTTATACATAAATCCAAAGCATACTTTCGATATACTATCCAAAACGATTATTTTGACAACCAAAGTATATTTAATATACTATCTGTTTAACGATTTTGGAACCGAAATATATTTTGATATATTACCTAATCGACTTTCTTAAAACCAAAGTATATTTTATATATACTACAAGCATTTTATCCAAAACATTATTTTATAAACTCATTTTACTTGATTATTTATTTATGCAACACTCTTTTATAAAATTTCTCATAAATTTTCACATGATTTTATAAAAGAAACATTTTTTCTTGATTCATGACTACTTTTTGTTAAAACATTCTTTTAAACTTATAAGTCATGAATCATGCATAAACAAAACCTATGTATCTCACAGCCATTTTTATGCTGACGTACCTATTTTTACACATGTTTCAGGTACTGCTTTGTGATGATTGTTGATACATGCTGTATATAGGATGGACTCGTGCCTTAGTGACTTTAAAACTTGAAAGATAATATTTGTAATTATCTGATTTGTACTAAAACAATGAGTTCAATAATTCAATAAAACGAAACTATTTAATCCATGGTTGTGAAACAATGATTCTGTTACAACACTCCCCGATGTTTCCGCCATGTCTTGTTGTTTTACGTGGTCGGGGTGTGACAGAAAAGTTGGTATCAGAGCCAATGGTTATAGGGAATTAGGTTATTAGTAATACTTTGACCTAGACTATAACCTTCCTAGGACCCTAACACAAGTTATCTTGTGTTTAGTTTTAAAACAATACCGTCACCTATCCTTAAGTGACAACCACAATAAGAATACAAAATCCGAATCCGCTTTGAAAACCAATCATTTGTTCTAGGATGATTGATTACTAGGTTTTGAACCCTCTGTTATAAGGTTTTGAACCCTCTTAGTTTTCAAAATCTCGTCAAAGTTTGGGTCTAAATAATGTGAACACATGCAAACTGGAAGAGTGAATGCCTGTACCCTGAGTTTTCTGTCTAAGGCTAGAGTGTTCGTACAAATCCGCAATAACAGACCAGTCACTCTTACCTGGGAACTCTTGGGGTGAGTGTTCACTTATAGGCGAGCATGTCTTCGGTGATACATTATAATGATCCATTTACTTTGATTAGTCACTGCGTGTCGTTTGTTTGTTCGAGGTAACGAACGAATGATCACCTTCCTTATGTTTTGGTCGATGTTTTCAATACCTCTTTTGTTTTCCAATCATCGACCTCACTCGTTTCCCATGTTCCTTTAAGACAATGCCTCCTCGACGTGATGCTCAAACTTTTACGGCTGAGGAAGTCGCAGCCCTTGTTGCTCAACAAATGGCTGCAGTGCTTCCAGGCGTAGTAACTCAGATTCATGAGTTATATAACAAAAATAACAACAACAACACCCAGTGTAATTTCAAGACCTTCAACTCTGCCAAACCTTCGAAGTTTTCTGGATCTCAAGGAGCAATTGCGCTCCTGCAATGGTTCGAAAGTTTGGAGAGCACATTCAGGCACGTGCAATGCCCGAATGAGCGTAAGTTTGAGTTTGCATCCAGTGCGCTCGAGAAGCGTGTTCTTACATGGTGGAATGGTGTGATGCGTGATAGAGGTGCCGATGTGGCAATGGCACAAACCTGGGAAGAGCTTCGGGCTCTAATGATGAAGGAATTATGTCCTCGTCATGAGCTCAGGGCTTTGGAACGGGAATTTGACGATCTTAAACAAGATAGCGGTGAACATCGAGCCTATACTGACCGTTATGAGGAATTGAGCCTGTTATGTCCTGCCATGGTCACGCCTGTGGATAAGGCGATTGAGAAGTACATTGATGGTCTTCCTAATTTAGTTCAGGATATCGTTACTGGCAGCAACCCTACTACTGTCAGACAGGCCATTGAATTGTCTGCCACCCTGACTGAATCCCATATCAGGAAGGGTAAACTTTTTCGAAAAGGCGACCCAAGACCATCTGACAAGGCTGCTCAACTTGAACCAAAGGAAAAACAGGCCGAAGTATCCAAGAAGAAGAAGCGTAAGGCTTCTCAAAACTGCGCCATAACTGCTCAGAACGATCAGGTTGCACCAAACCAACCAGCACAACCTCGTAAGAGGAAAAATTATGTTGGTACCGCACCTTTGTGCAACAAATGCAACCGTCATCATTTGGAGCAAGAGCAGTGTCACAAATGTACCCACTGTGGAAGATTGGGACATTTGGTCGATACATGCCGTTATGCAAATCAAGCTGCTGCAAATCCTGCTACTGTTCAAGCACGGTTCCCACCTGGGTCGTGTTATAACTGTGGTGACCTTACTCACTACAGAAACAATTGCCCAAGACTTGTTAACGCAAATCCAGCAAGTGGACGAGTGTTTAACATAAATGAGGCAAACGCGAACAACGATGCAGCAGTGAACAATTAGTCTTTTGTATTTCTTTTATCTTTTGACTTTGGAACAATTCAGTTGTTATATAAATAAAATTTGATGTTTCAATTTTATTTTACAAAACTGATGCGATTGTGTGAATGTTTGATCCAACCCTTCGATGCCGACACTAAGACAAACTACTCGTGTGGTTCTGTCATTTTATGATCACTTGTGATCTCCCCAAAATCTTAAATACTCGTTTCTTTTTTAGAAACAAAGTCAAATCTCTATTAAGATCTTCCTATCATCACAATTAGATTCTTGAAAATATTTAAAGTGCCAAACGAAATTCATGGATTTGATTTCCAGTGTACTTTGAATACTCGTGTGCTCAATCAAACAAGAAAATTAACAAAATGAAGATCAAGTTAATTAACTATGTGATTATGTGTATGTGTTTTCTTCTATGTTTCGTGTTTTTATGTGATTTATCCAAATCCTCGTAGAATATTCCATAACTCCATATGAGGGATTCATAGTAGGATATCAAAAGGTACTATCTTAAATCCTTAATGGACTTATACGTCATAGTTAAGTCCCTTGGATTATAAAGTACTATTCTATAATTGGACCCTTGAGTGGTCTGGTCAAACAGATTGATTCAAAAATCTGGTTAGAAATATCATGTGATGATATAGTTGAAAAGATCCCTTAAGTGATTAACTTAAAGAGATCGTATGATGATCTAGTTAAGAAGATCATGTGTTGATCTAATTAAAAAGATTGTTCGTCGATCTAATTAAAAAGATCCTTTGGTGGTCCAATCAAGTCACTTCATGTTTATTCGATTGATTTTTCCCAGCGCATTATGAAATGAACTGTGCGGACTGTGCAAGGAATTAGGTAATTATGGATGCATACATAATTATGGAATTCAGTGCATAGAAACCACAGCAAATTTTGTCATGTGTTAAGACCTATAGTGATGAGAATAACGAAACAGGAACAATGTAAAAAGGGCATGGTGGATACGCCGCTGGTACTTCCTATATATAAGTGTTCCTTATTACATTGCGAACGTAGCATTATTTAAGTTACTAGAAGTCCTGGACATTGACCAATGTTGTCTTATCTTATACTCTCCGACTCTGTCTTCGAGCACACACAAGTTTCCTATGATAGTCTTCATATGAAACGTTCTTTTGTCCGAAGTTCGAAACTCCATGTTTTGTTGCTACAAGGACTTCACTTTGACGGTTGACAAATTCGCTAAGAATCCAAACATGGCCCAGAGTTTTACTTAGGGTATGAAGGATTTATTCGAAAGCGAAACAATCACAGTTGTCTTCACAAGTTTCCTCTAAAATTAAATTTCGGGACGAAATTTCCTAAAGTAGGGGAGACTGTGACACCTGTGTCACTTCAACCATCAAATAAATACCAAACCATTGAAATATTTTATTTCATACTTGGGATTTGTATAAATATGTGCATCATTTGCACATATCAATTCTTGTTCGATTTCGAGCTTTAAAACGCTTTCTGGAAGGTTATACGCAATCTAATGCGTAATTACAACCAGTTTAATGCAACAAACACTCCGGAATAGTGAAATAGGCTTAACATGCCTTAAATAACCTTTACATAACTTAGAAATAAGTTTTGGAAGGTTTGGTGTGGCGAAATCAAGTTTATTCACTCACAGGGACTATTTGCGTCAACTTGCAAAAGTCTGCCCTTTCGTAAGGCAACGTACAGTCCGGAACATGATCATAAGCTAAACATACCATAAATAACCTAAACATAGCTTAGAAATAAGCTTTGAGTGGTTCGGTGTGTGAAAATATGCTTATTTGATCTTACAGGGACTAAAAGTGTCAAAAACGGCGTAGGTTTGCATTTTCGCGTATATCTTACGTTCTGGGCACATCTGGACATCCAAATTTTTTGTACACACTAAAATATTTTTATTTTAGTGATCGGCATGCAAAAATAACCTTCGTTGCTTAATTTTGTACGTTTTCGCGTCCGTTTGAGTTTCGTCGTAATTTAACGAACAACGCGACCGTACGACCAAATGAGCCGACATCCGAGAGTTCTCCGAGCACATTTTGAGTCCTCTAAACTTTATTGACCTTGTAGAGCCTTGAAAATGGCTTAACGGGGGTCAAAAGGGGCTGAAATGGGCTTAAAACAAGTGCAGGGACCTGAACCGTAATTATTTGAAACTGTTGCTGATCAGAGGAGGTCAGGCGGGCCGCGTAACCCCTCCCCCATATCTTACGCGGGCCGTGTAAGTTTCGCAGCGACTAGAAAGTCAGACTTTGCAATCTGGTTGCAAATTCAGGGGCTGTTTTGGTAATTTCTTGGTGTGATGAGCAAGTTAACACCTCCCCAAGGCTTTGTACCTGCTTGTTACACTTGTGTGGCTAGGATTTTATGCTTGGGAACTACACAAACACTTGTTGTGATCCTATGAACTTCCCTCAAGTATAAATAGCCAACACTTTCATTTGTTTCATTGCTCATTTCTTCTCATTCCTTCTCTACATCTGCTTTGGAAGCTCTCTCATCTGATTTGGGAAGCTTGCTCTTTGTAGAAAAGATAGCAAGGACCCTTAGTGAGCATTCTTTCATTCTATTCTTTATATTAGTGCAGAAAGTCAAACAGTTTGGCCAACAATTTGACTTTCGGTTTTGACCATCAATTGGTCAAGTCAAAGTTCAATTGAACTTTGTAACGTGATTGTAATCACGTTGGTTATAATCCTTAGCGATTAAACCTATTGATTACCACGTTAACTAGGCGTAGTTGTTTTGGTCAAAAATTACCGAGGCAATTAAGTGATCAAATTAGTAAAGTGAGGTAGTGTGCTAGAAAGTGTGTTGAAAATATGCCGGTTAAGTTATATGGAAAATCAGTATTCAGGATACGGCTCAGGATATTGAGCTGTATCTACGATCAAACAATGAGTAAAAAGTAAAGGAAATGACACGAGATGTACGAGGAAAGCCCTTGATCAATCTAGATCGCCGGCATAAAACCTCGGGAGCTGACAATCGCAGCTGCCTTGTTCTTCTTATTGCTTCAAACTTCAGGATACAGTGCAGGGTATAGACCAGATCGCTAAGTGTTACAATGCTTTTGTATGAAAGTGGAAATTGCTAGAGAACGAGTGTTAGAGTGTATCGAGTGAAAATGTGATGTCCTATTCGATCTGGTATACCCACCTATTTATAGTTACTAAATAGAAACTAAAATTCCTATAAATATGGGATGCTCCCGAATATTCCATAAATAGCCGTTTGGAACCAAATAAAGCGGGCTTAACGTCTTTCTTTGAACAACTTGGACCGAGTCTTCCGCGGAATGAGTCTTCGTGAACGTTGATAGCTTCTAACCCACGTACCTGCACATAATCCGTTCGTAATCCTGAGGATACCATTCAGGATGTTACCAATATCCTGAACCAGCATCCCGGATGTAAACAAATACTATATAACCAAGATATAAACCAAGATATTTTCCAGGATATGGGCTCAGAATTTCACCCATAACAATTGTCCCCAAAAATGTTACCGTTTGTTATCCTGCACTAACGGTTACATTTTTTACGAAGACCGAGGTAATTAATAGATAAGACCAATGATGTGACCGTTTTCAACTACCCGGCCTATATTTACTCATCATACCCTATATCTTCTGATCCTCATCTCTTTTTAATCATAATCGACAAGGAAAAGGTAACATTCTCTCTCTCATCTTCATATTCATCTTCATTCTCCGGTAAAAAACTCAGGTGACCAAATGCCTAGACAAACAAGATCTAGTTCAGGCGACTCGGCTCCCACGTTTATCCAACAGAACCTTCTCCAAGAACCGGAGAAGGAGATATGCACCTTTGACAGTGCCCACCTGTCAGCCTTAAAATCCTCCGGCATCTTCCCGGAAGGAACCGTATTTAGACCGTTTGACCGGGAAATCCGGTCGGATATGGTCTCCAGCGAATGGATATGCTTCAGTGATTTCCCTTTTACCCTAGGGCTACAATTCCCCTTTCCGGACTTCATCACCGAATTCTTTAATATCACAAAAATCTCTTTCAGCCAAACCATGCCAATGCTCTGGCGTGTTTTGTCTGTTCTTGACCAGATCAAGAGAAACCACATTCCTGATCTTTCCGTCCATGATCTCCCCCTAGCTTACAAGCTTAGATTCCATGGATCATGTAGATTTCTGTTTTATTCTACTTCCGGTGACCTATTGATACTTCGTGCCACCAGGAACGAGGATGGTTGGCAATCCAAGTTTTTCTTTGTAAAAAGGGACTCAATCCCTGGTGGAACGGATTATCCGATGAAATGGTTGAAGAAGGGTAGGATTTAGGGTTTAAAGATGATCCTACCTCTTATCCTGCTTTATACCCTGAACTGACCAATTTTATTTTCTCTGTTATGCATGCAGCTGATTTCAGGAAGATTGCACCTCCTCTTGCTGATTCTCAAAAAAGAATAGACGCCATCAGACTCCTTTCAGAGGCAGAGAGAAGCTTCCACCCATCTCCACCAACCCCAAGCCCTCTTTCAAGTGCAAACATGTCTGGTAAGGATCCTGCAAGATATCCTGTACACACATGTTTTTATTTGATATTCTTAGGAGAAAAGTTTACTCCCTATGTGCAGACTCCAGCAAGGTTCCAGTCTATCTAGATCTCGACGAACTTGACAGCTATCCTACTCCAGCCACGGTCAAGAAAGAGACTCCTGCTGCTACCAGCTCTAAGCCACTCCCGGCTCCCAAGGCCAATCCAAGGACTCGTGCTTCCACAGCAAAAAAGAGGAAAGGTCTTGAAGTCAGTGCTCCGGGTTCAGAAGGGTTCTCCTATGACAAACTCAGTTTCTCTGATTCCTTAGAGGCAATGACATCCTTCCTTAACAAGGTAATATCCTGACGCATATCCTGCACATATATCCTGCACGTATATCCTAATAGGATATCCCGACAGGATATCCTGGTCAATATATTCTAACTCATACCTGAAATTGATGTGCAGGGCCTCCAGCATTTGCTCCACTTGTATAGTGATGCCTGTGGTACTGCAGCACTCCATGAAGCCAGGATCAACCAGCTTGAAAGCACCGTTGCTGACCAAGGTGCCATTGCCGAAGCGAAGACCCGGCACTACGAAGGCATGCTGAAGAAGGTCACCCAAGACGCTGAGCTCAAACTTGCCACCGTTCAAATGGATCATGAACAAGCCATGGTCTCTTTCCGGGAGGGAATCAAGGCTTCCGCTATCGTCTCCCTGCTACAAGCACGCATCAAGATGGCCTACGAGGCCAAGGAGACGGGCCTTGTATGTCCATCCTGGCCGGTTGAATCGTTGGTGGCCAAGCTGAAGGAGCTCGGAGGCAAAGCTGTGCCACTCCCTGCTGAAACCGGTGAAACTTCCAAGTCAGCGGAGGTGGTGATCCAGGTTGGAGACAAGAAGGACGCTGGAACGGATGCTGGGATGGATGCTGGCGAGGATGCTGGTGCTGGGAAGTCGGAGAAGGTTGGAGAAGATGCCGCTGTGTGAGGGCACTCAGGTGGGCGATGACGGATATACGTGCCAAGGCCAGAGCCCGCCTTTTTAAATTTGAATGTTGGTCTGTAATCCCTTAAACAATTTACTTTTCTGCACCTGAACAATTTACATTTCCTGCATGCTTTTTGAACAATACAACAGTTGGAGGTGGATGGGTCTCGGTTTGAGATGAAACCTTCAACTGTTGGGTAAATATTGTAAGGAACTATTAGTGCTCTTAGTGGATGGGCCTTGTTTTGAGGTGAAACTAAGAGCACATCTTTTGGTATGTTAATAATATAACTTCCCTTTTGACTTTATTATTGTTGTCATTGATATACAAATTTTACTCGTGAAAACTGTTTTGTTTGAACATTTTTAGGAATATATTATAAACGTATCCTAGAAAATATCCTGAAAGATATCTTGATCAGAATATTGAAATACAACCTATAAATTGTCCAAATAAAAAGGAGAGATCATACCAGAGATTCTTAGAGAATCAATTTCAATCTTCCATTATAAGTTTGTCCCCAGTGCATACTTATAAACTTGGATCCATCCTTTGAATAGTATAATGTATGTCCCCTGTGTTCGACACAGAAACGCAAATGTATTCATACTTTGACTTGAATAAATTCCGAATACCCCAGGGCAAAACCCCTGATATCCTGAAATGAATCCTTAGCATACTTGGGATAAACCCTTAATATCTTGGGGATAAACCCTGATATCTGGGGATAAACCCTAAATTTCATGTGCTACGGGCGAGAGTGTATAAACTCCAATTCTTAGAAAGGTGAAAACCTTTAAACCTTAGAGAGTATGAAAATACTCTTTCGTGAGAGAGGGTGATCAATCCTCATATACCTTCAGGATCCAGGATATAGCCAACAGTAACGAAATTGTCAGCCACTTTTACATGAACTGGTCCCGCTACCTTGAACTATACCTAGATAACTTGCGCTCCAGGCGAGGTGTTTAAACCCAATTCGAAAGAAAGGTGAATACCTTTAAACCTTTGAAGGGACCAGGATCCCTTAAACGTGAGAGAGGGGGCCAATCCTCTAATCTTTCGAGTTATCCTGAGTACATATCCTGGAGCTATATCCTGAAACATATGCTGCAAAACAATTGTAAACTAAGGTGGGTGTTAGCTTGGCTAACACCCCTCCGATGCTTAAGTCAGTATTGGGTTCAAGATAATAAACAAATATAGTTAAAATAGATAGAATACATACCATTCTGAGACAGAAATTAAATACTGCTCTTACTTGAAATAAAGCTTTAAATGTATTGCATTCCAGGATCTTGGTAGCATATCCCCTTCCATATTCTTGAGTCGATATGCTCCTTTCCCTGCTTCTGACTCGACTTCATATGGTCCTTCCCATTTAGGAGCTAGCTTGCCATCGGCAGGATTAGTGGTATTTTGAAAAGCCTTTCTTAGCACCCAATCACCAACTCGAAATCTTCTAGTCCTTATGTTCTTGTTATATGCTCTGGATATTCTTTGTTGATATGCTGCCATCCTTAGTCTTGCTGCGTCTCTTTTTTCATCTATAGTATCCAAATCTTGACATAAGACTTCAGGATTCTGTTCAGGATCCTGTAGGACAGATCTTGCAGTAGGTATCGTCATTTCTGTTGGAATCACTGCTTTTGCCCCAAATACCAAGGAAAACGGGGCTTGGCCAGTTGCATTCTTTACCGTTGTCCTATCAGCCCACAAAACAAAGGGTAACTCTTCCGCCCATCTTCCTTTTTTGGCTCCAAGCCTCTTCTTTAAGTTATTGACTATTATCTTGTTTGAGGATTCAGCTTGTCCATTCGCTTGAGGATGTACCGGAGTAGATGTGATCATTTTGATTCCCCAACTCTTGTAAAAGTCAGTAGTCCTTTTGCTTATAAACTGGGACCCATTATCGCAAATGATCTCAGCTGGTACCCCAAACCTAGTCAGGATATTCCTCTTTATGAAGGATACTACTTCTTGGTCTCTAACTTGAACAAATGCTTCAGCCTCAACCCACTTAGAAAAATAATCCGTCATTGCTAACATAAAGACTTTTCCTCCCGGAGCTTTTGGTAACTTCTCTACTATATCCATCCCCCATTTCATGAATGGCCAAGGGGAAACTACAGGATATAATGGTTCAGCTGGTTGATGTAGTATGTTACTATGTCTTTGACATGCATCACATCTTCGAGCATATTCTGCAGCATCTTTCCTCATCGTTGGCCAATAATATCCTGTCCTTAATACTTTTGAGAACAATGATCTGCCCCTAGTGTGATTACCACAATCCCCTTCATGGTATATCCTGAAGTACTTCTTTGGCTTCAGGATCCTCCAAGCACCTCAAATATGGTCCTGCAAGAGATTTCTTGTATAACACATCATTTATAATAGTAAATCGTGATACCTTCATCCTAAATGCCTTAGGATTTTCCTCCCCGTGAATGTGTCCTTCCTTGAGATATCTCATGATTGGAGCCGTCCATGATTTGGGATACTTTTCAGGATACTCTGCATCAGGATCCTGAATACCCGCTACTTCTTTATCCTGAGGATTCGTTGCAGGATACAAGATATGTAATATCGGTATTTGGGTCCCTTCTGGTATCCTAATCGACGATCCCAGATTTGCTAAGGCATCTGCTTCAGCATTATCCTCCCTTGGTACCTGTTCAAGTGTAAAAACATCGAAATATCCTGCTAATTTTTTAAGAATATCGAGGTATTCGATTAATTTCTCACCCTTAACTGCATAGGATCCATTAAAATGGTTAGTAATTAACAAAGAGTCAACATATACTTGTAAATTTTTGATACTCATGCTCTTAGCCAACTCTAATCCTGCAATTAAAGCCTCATACTCTGCTTCATTATTAGTAGCAGGAAATTCACATCTAATAGCCTGGGGTAATATGTCCCCCTGTGGCGATTTTAGTAGTATTCCCAATCCTACTCCTCTTATATTAGATGCACCATCAGTATATAATGTCCAGGATCCTGAGGATTCTCCTAACTGTTGAACTTCTAGGTCTACCTCATCCTGAATGTCACTACTAAAATCAGCCACAAAGTCAGCTAAAGCCTGAGACTTTATGGCATTTCTAGGTTCATATACTAAATCATAAGCACTCAACTTTACTGACCACTTAGCTATCCTGCCTGACATCTCTGGTTTCCTAAGCACATTTTTGACAGGATAATTTGTTTTAATATGAATCCTATGTGTCTCAAAGTAATGTCTAAGTTTTGTTGATGCCATAACTAATGCTAGTATCAATTTTTCTAAATGAGAATATCTAGTTTCAGCATTTAACAAGCTTTTACTAACATAATAAACAGGATATTGCTGACCTTCATGGTCCTTTACAAGGACGGCACTTACAGCATTCCCTGATACTGCGAGGTATAGGGATAATGGTTCACCATTCTCAGGCTTCATCAGTAAAGGTGCAGTTGAAAGATATTTCTTCAAATCCTGCAAGGCTGCTTCATGCTTCTCACCCCATTCGAATTTCTTGTTCTTCTTCAGGATATCATAAAACTCTTTGCATTTCTCTGAGGATCTTGAGATAAACCTATTTAATGCTGCCACTCGCCCTGTTAATCGTTGAACATCCTTCATATTTGAGGGTGATTTAATATCCAAGATGGCTTTAATCTGCTCCGGGCTCGCCTCTATTCCTCTTTTGGTCACCATATATCCTAGAAATTTTCCTGCCCCCACTCCAAAATGGCACTTAGCAGGATTTAGCTTCATATTATACTGATCCAGGATATCAAACGCTCCTTTAATATCCTGGAGGTGATCCTGAGCTTTCTTTGATTTTACCACCATATCGTCAATGTACACCTCCATGGTGTCCCCCAGTTTGTCTTTGAACATCATGTTTACCAATCTTTGGTATGTTGCACCTGCATTTTTCAAACCAAAAGGCATAGCGGTATAACAATAAATACCTGTTGGTGTCATGAAGGCAGTATCCTCCTGGTCAGAAGGCTCCATTTGGATCTGCTGAAATCCTGAGGATGCGTCCATGAAGGTCAGCATTTCATGCCCGGCAATGGCATCTACCATTGCATCAATGTGGGGAAGAGGAAATGGGTCTTTAGGACAAGCCTTGTTCAAGTCTGTGTAGTCTACACAAACTCTCCATTTCCCATTTTTCTTCTTTACCACAACCACGTTTGCTAGCCACCTTGGGAACTTAACCTCTCTGATCATCCTGGACTTCAATAATCTCTCAACTTCCTCTTGGATAATCGTATTCCGCTCAGGAGCAAACTTCCTTCTTTTTTGCTGAACAGGCTTGAATGATTTATCAATTCCAAGCTTGTGAGTGATAATGTCTTTGGATATGCCTGCCATATCCTCATGCTTCCATGCAAACGTTGACATCCTGCATTTCAAAAAGTTAATTAACTGTTCTTCAATATCCTGAGGGATATTGGTTCCTACGAGCACCGAAATATCGGGATTATCCTGGTCCAGGATAATTTTCTTCACATCCTGCTCCGGATCCTCCACGATATCCTGGGCCCGCGTCTTTAATTGCTATGCTGTACTAGGCTTGGTTGAGGATTTCATCGAGGATGAGTAGCATTCTTTCGCCTCCTGCTGATCACTATCAACTTTGACAACTCCCCAAGGGGTAGGGATCTTGATGCATTGGTGATATGTTGATGGCACATCCTTCATATCATGAATCCACGGTCTTCCCACTATGATGTTATAGCAGGATAGAGAATCCATCACACAGAAACGTTGTATCGAGTTGACTCCTTCAACGTATACTGGTAACTTTATCTCTCCCACTGTGTTTCTAGCCTCTCCACTGAACCCAACAAGCACGGTAGACTTTGAAGTGATATCCATTGGAGATACATTCATTCTCTTCAGAGTCTCTAGTTGGATTATGTTGATGGAGCTGCCATTATCAACCAATATCCTGCGTACAAAATGGTTAGCCACATATAATGTTATTACCAGAGCATCATGATGAGGATCCTGGACAGTATCCCTGTCATCAGCATCAAATGTGATCACTTTGTCAGTTGTAAGCGTAGTCATCCTGACAGGTCTGTCTCCCCTTTCGGCCTTAGCTTCTTTTGCATGTCTCTTTGCCCCCGAATACGAAGTCCCACAAATGTCGGATCCTCCCGAAATGAAGTTAATTATCTTGGCATCCGCGGGAGGTGATGCTGCTCGCTCAGGATCCTTCTTAGTATCCAGACCCTTATTCTTCTTTCTTCCTAAGAGATCTTTCAGATATCCCTTGCTTAGAAGATAGCTTATTTCTTTCCTTAGAGCAATGCAATCCTCAGTTACATGTCCGAAATCTTCGTGGAAAGCACACCATTTTGACTTATCTTTCCAATCGGCCTTTTGTTGATTCTTTCGAGGCCACCTAGCTTTGTCTCCTAAACCCTGCATGGCATACATTAATTCAGGAATGTTAACAGAAAAGCAATATTCAGATAGTTCAGGATATTCTTCAGGATCCTCGTCTTCAATAGCATTCACTTTCTTGTTTTCATTTCTACCATATGGCTTAGAGCGATATGGCTTAAATGAGGATTCTGACTTCCTGTTAGTTGACTCATAAGTGTTAGATGAGTTCATCCTCTCTTGCATCTTTCTGTCATCATCCAATCGAATATATCTCAGGGCCCTGTTCCGAGCTTCATCCAAGTTCCTGCATGGGTTCATTACAAGGTCTTGGTAAAATTGAGAATCCTTTTGCAGCCCCATCTTGAAAGCTTGCACAGCTGTTGCAACATCAAGATGCGGAATGTCTAAGGATTCCCGGCTAAACTTGTTCACATAATCCCTTAGGGATTCTTGATGCCCTTGTGTTATCCTGTAAAGGTCACTTGTTAGTTTCTCAAAGCTTCTACTACAAGAAAACTGACTATTAAATAAATTTACTAAGTGAGCAAAAGATGTAATCGAATGCGGAGGAACATTCAAGAGCCATTTCAAGGCTGATCCTGTTAAGGTAGAACCAAAACCCTTGCACAAGCATGCTTCCTTGAGATCCGGAGGGATAGGGTTAATCTCCATTCTTTCCCTATACTGAGCAATATGCTCCTCAGGATCCGTAGTTCCGTCGTAAAGCTTCATGTTGGGGGTTTGAAATCTCTTTGGGATCTCAGCATCACAGATAGGATATGCAAAACGAGATATCTTGTGGCTGTCTTGGGACACTTCCGGGATCGGCTGGACCACTCCAGGTACACTAGATATCATGTCCTTCAACTTCTGAAGTTCTCTAGTAAGTGCTGATGTTACACCTGTATCCTGCAAAGATCCACTATTGTTAGTAGCATGAGTATTATTATTATTTGACACGTTACCCGTCGGAGGATTTTGCCCAAATCCTGAAGCATATCCTGAGCTCCTCATGGTTGACATCCTGACCGAGGAGGGTATTTCAGGAGTGTGATTCTGAGGAAGGCTGGGGACAATATTCCCCCTGTTATCCTCAGTATACACAGCTGAACTGAAGTTCAAAGTTCTGGGTTGTAATGGAGTGACAATATGCTCAGCAGATCTGCTCGAACCAGACTTCAAGAGTTGTATTTCCCTCAATAGCATTTGGTTTGTTTCCTGTTGCTGCCTCATTTGTTCCTGCACACTTCCAAATAAGGTTAGAATTTCATCATTAGAAGCTAAAACGGGAGCAGATTCCTGAACACTGGGAGTAGGGATAATATCCTGAGGTCGTGAAGAGGCTGGCATCCTTGGAGGAGGTGGTGGAAGCACCGAACCGGTAGTAGCAGAAGTCATAGCAGACACAGTGGAGGAACTCATGTTTGATCTTGAGGCCATTGTAAACAATGCGGTGAAAAGTTTTGAAAATAGAAAACCGATTAACGATTTCACAAAGATTTTTAGTAAAGAGAGCACCACTTGCCCCACGGTGGGCGCCAAATTGTTTTGGTCAAAAATTACCGAGGCAATTAAGTGATCAAATTAGTAAAGTGAGGTAGTGTGCTAGAAAGTGTGTTGAAAATATGCCGGTTAAGTTATATGGAAAATCAGTATTCAGGATACGGCTTAGGATATTGAGCTGTATCTATGATCAAACAATGAGTAAAAAGTAAAGGAAATGACACGAGATGTACGAGGAAAGCCCTTGATCAATCTAGATCGCCGGCATAAAACCTCGGGAGCTGACAATCGCAGCTGCCTTGTTCTTCTTATTGCTTCAAACGTCAGGATACAGTGCAGGGTATAGACCAGATCGCTAAGTGTTACAATGCTTTTGTATGAAAGTGGAAATTGCTAGAGAGCGAGTGTTAGAGTGTATCGAGTGAAAATGTGATGTCCTATTCGATCTGGTATACCCACCTATTTATAGTTACTAAATAGAAACTAAAATTCCTATAAATATGGGATGCTCCTGAATATTCCATAAATAGCCGTTTGGAACCAAATAAAGCGGGCTTAACGTCTTTCCTTGAACAACTTGGACCGAGTCTTCCGCGGAATGGGTCTTCGTGAACGTTGATAGCTTCTAACCCACGTACCTGCACATAATCCGTTAGTAATCCTGAGGATACCATTCAGGATGTTACCAATATCCTGAACCAGCATCCCAGATGTAAACAGATACTATATAACCAAGATATAAACCAAGATATTTTCCAGGATATGGGCTCAGAATTTCACCCATAACAGTAGTGACGAGTCAAAGTTTCGGTCAAAATGCGTTTTAGCACGCATTTTGCAACGGAACTATTTCCGGGTATCAAAACCCATTGTTTTGATACCAAATCAGTTTTCTAAGTAGGTTAAACATGTTTTGACATGTTTAACTCGTCACTACTAGTTTAGTGCTTGTTTAGGGTCGTAAGTTAAGCGGTCTAAACAACCGCTTAGACTTTCGAACCCGGCCCGTTTGGTCATCATTAGGATCCGACCAAGCATGATTAGTGATCATAGTTGCATAGGGAATAACCTCTGAGGTTATACCTTATGATCACCTAGGATTGGTTAGTCATTTGCTAGTTAGCTTATATGCCCATAGGAAATGACCAAAATGCCCTTTTGAAGCATAAATCCATAATGTGCATATGTGAACATATTTTTGACATATAATCTGATTTAGTAACATGTTTAGGGATAATTGGGCATGTAAGACTTGACATAGCACATAGATAACCATCCGAACATAGTTTTGCGCAAACGACGCATTATAGTAGCTTATACTACCATAATGGGTCGAAACTGGTCAAGAGCACTTAGGTAGACTTCCAAATCAGAATGTTAGCTCTATTAAATCATACCATATGAGTTTAATTACTCATTTGATTTATAGAACATCATTCTATCCTATCTCCCGATTTAGGAGCCGTTTAATAACATAGTTACCTATGTTAGGTGTCGTTTGATTCCGTACTCCCTCTAGCCTTGCTTGGTTGTTGTTCAAGACTTCTAAGCACCCTCAAGTGAGTACATAGTTCCCCTCTTTTACTGTTTTCAATGTTTTGGGGTGAAATATGTGTACCTATTTGTTATGTTCACGATTTCAAAGTATAAGTGATTATGCATATTAGTATTTATCTTTTGACAAACCGACTGATTGTTTATGGTTTAAACACCGATTTTTCTATGATTATAAAATAAATTGTTGGATAGTACATATTTTGTTCACCAGACCGATTGGTAGTATGATATAGCGCTATAGGATTTGACACCCTATTCCTGTTGTCATGGAATGTCTGAAACCAATTTGTTTTTCCATCCAAATAGGGATTGCCTTTGTGATATCCCTATAGTCTCAAAGGTGTATTTTGATGCACTAGGTCTGAATGAATTCTTAAATCGCATTATTTTTGTATATTAAGTTATACTCCCAAAAGTATAGTTTGATATGCTCTCATGTGTGATATTGTACAAAACGACATATATTTTGTTAACTACCAAAACATATTTTAAATATGTTATTTATTCAACCAAAACATAGTTTAATATGTTATACATAAATCCAAAGTATACTTTCGATATACTATCCAAAACGATTATTTTGACAACCAAAGTATATTTAATATACTATCTGTTTAACGATTTTGGAACCGAAATATATTTTGATATATTACCTAATCGACTTTCTTAAAACCAAAGTATATTTTATATATACTACAAGCATTTTATCCAAAACATTATTTTATAAACTCATTTTACTTGATTATTTATTTATGCAACACTCTTTTATAAAATTTCTCATAAATTTTCACATGATTTTATAAAAGAAACATTTTTTCTTGATTCATGACTACTTTTTGTTAAAACATTCTTTTAAACTTATAAGTCATGAATCATGCATAAACAAAACCTATGTATCTCACAGCCATTTTTATGCTGACGTACCTATTTTTACACATGTTTCAGGTACTGCTTTGTGATGATTGTTGATACATGCTGTACATAGGATGGACTCGTGCCTTAGTGACTTTAAAACTTGAAAGATAATATTTGTAATTATCTTATTTGTACTAAAACAATGAGTTCAATAATTCAATAAAACGAAACTTTTTAATCCATGGTTGTGAAACAATGATTCTGTTACAACACTCCCCGACGTTTCCGCCACATCTTGTTGTTTTACGTGGTCGGGGTGTGACACTTTGGACCCTTCGTAAGTGTTCCTTCGTGCTTAGTTCATTAGTTTGGCGTTTATAGCCGAAAAGTCAAACGTTTACGATAAACGCTTTGACTATTAAACGGTTGAGCCATTGTTCGCAACGAACATGGCTACGTGACCGTAATTAGTTAGGTGTTAAACCCTCAAAAGGGCACCTCCTAATTACCACGTTTACTCAGTCAATTGTCGGGTCAAACTTCTTAATAAAAAGTCAAACGAGTCAGTTTTTACAAATAAATTCATAACTAATAATACTGAAGTTATGGAACATGTTTTAACACTTAAATAACTTGGTAATTAATATAAGAACATGTTTAAGCATGTTCAACCCGACGATTTTGAGTATAGGCTCGGTTCGGAACCGAAAGTCGCAAAAGTAGACTTTTGCTTTGACTTTCAGTTCAGAACCTATTTAGGACCATGTTATAGGTTAGTATAACCCTCTGAGGTTATACAACTTGGATCCTTAGTTATCCTATTCATTTGCATATTTCCGTTATATGCCTAAATGTTGACTATTATGCCCTTTTGACCTTAATATGAGATTTTTGAAAATGTGAGAAGATAGAAACCTTTATTACTAAATTATAAACTTGTCCCTAAAATTTTACATCAGTTTGAGGTCTAGATTAGGAGTTATGCTCATTAGCGTAAATGAAAAGCTTTTTATTAATTAAACGGCATAATTAGCGTATAGTTTATCTAAACCCAAATTTTGATACCAAACTTTTTACCCACTGATATAATATAATATTTTGGGATTTTTGAAGATCTTTATTTATTTTTAGGCTGAGCATAACATAGGGTTCTAGCTTTGATTCGGTAATTGTCGGTTTTGCCCCTTTGGCCTATAAAATGAGTTTTACAAATCATTTTGATACCAACCCTTTTTCTACTGATCTTATATGATAAATAGAATATTTTAAGCCTTATGGAATAATAAAAATATCAGCTTTTCTTATAAAACCCAGAAATCGTTTAAAACCGTCTTTTTACGCGTTTTAAACGCATAGTATGAGTTAAATCTATTTTTAACATATAAGACTTAATACCTACTGATGTTTTAAGTAAATTTTTATAATTTAATAGTAAGCAAAAGTCTTGAACCTAGATTTCCAGATTTGACCTTTTAAAGCCTATGTGAAATTACCAAAACGCCCCTTCAGTGCATAGATGGGTTAAAAGTGATAAATTTCACACATAGGCAATACCCTACTGATATAAATTATTATATTAAGTATTTTTACAGATTAAATCAGACCTAAACCTCAGATTAATATTTAAACTCTTTTATAACCTCTAAAATGACCAAAATACCCCTACGGGGCATAGTTTGAGTTTAAATTCGTTTTGGGCATAATGGAAGGTATCCTACTGATATCACAACATATTTAAGGAATATTAGCTTAGGAAACATGTTCATGACTCTTTTGGTTACCCGTTACGCACTTTTCGCGTTCGGATCGGTTTATGTAACTAGTTTGCATAAATTAGCCGAAAGGGGGTCAAACCATATCATTGTTATCTCAAAATCCAGAATGTGTTTAGTTTACCCATATTAAACAAGTATACAAGCTTTTCGGGTCTAAACCACATTCTAATCCGGTCTTCACGAAATCTTGCGTCTGAACCGTATATCCTCCTTTAAAACTAACCGGTCTAAGCATAGGCTTAATTAAGACCCGTTAGGAATCTAATAGGGTATTACAACCTTCGTTCCAGATTTAGGAGCCCAGTAAAAGCTACCTGTACTTGCTTGGTGGTATACGGCTGGATAAATTGTATAAATTTGCTCAGGTAAATACTTTTAACTTATTTTCCCTTATACGGGCTTGGGGTACGGTATATAAAATACCGATTGGTCGAGCATTGAATTGTTAATCGTATGAAGGTTAATGCATTGAAATGACCCGTTTAATCTGTTTTGTTTGCTTAAAAACCTTTGGGGGTTAATGACCATGTCCCGGATATCCTTGGCATCATTCATAAAATGGCCACGACCTAAGCACGGGATGTAGGCATACACCTGATAGTTGCATATGTAAAAACTGATAATCCACTTAAAGGAATCAACCTTGTGGGCATTATACCTGTGGTGTGTCTATTAATCTTTAACCCGGTGTCAACCCGGGCTACTGAACGTATAAGAAACATGTAATTCTTTTACAAGTTTATATATAAATAATTATCCCAAGTTATAAAAGATTATTTTGTGCCATGTGCATTCAAATCAATTTTCCTAAAACCTTTTCAAAATGAGTCAGTTAATTGTATTTACCAGTGTAAACTGACGTATTTTCCAAAAAGGTTAAGTGCAGGTACTAGACGGAATAGGCTGGCTACTCCTAGCATCAGTAAAGAGTCTTGCAAGCTTAGATGTTAAAATCTGTTGAACAATTATCTTTTATTTGATCCGCCTGTGGATCTTTTTCAGCCATTTTGTAATACTTGATATTACACTTTATTCGGTTGAAATATTTCTATCTTTTGCTTCCGCTGTGCATTTAAATTGTGTTGTTTGACTATGACGATATCAACTACGTCATGATACTTCCCACCGGGCCCACCGGTAATACGTGGAAATATCGGGGTGTGACAATGGGAGTCCTAATATAATTTGAGACATTAAATCCTTTACTAGAACTAATTGAGTTTTATAACAATAGTTTTCTTTGCAAATATGAACATTTGATAATTTATATTTAATATTTAATGGGTTTCCATTGGCTCCAGATAATCTATATGTAGTCTTTTCATAGTATTTTGTGGGTATTAAACCTTCTTGAATACAGTTCATATCAGCACCACTATCAATCATGGCAACTAATGTTAATCGAAATTCGTTATTGATTATTATATTCAATTTAGTATATCATTTTTGAGAAGTTAATCCTTTTAAATGATTTATTATTCCTAATTTTTCAGTATCGTTATTGATTTCTTCATCTTTTTTATTTTTTCCCTTTTCTAATTCTTTAATTTGTGATTTTATTTCTCGAATTTCTTCTTTAATATTTTTTAGTTCTATTTGTAATTCAGTTATTGTAACATGATTTTCTTTTATTTGTCTTGTTTGAAACCTTTGACATATTTGATTGAAATTATACACTTTTTCTTTATTTTATATTGGTAATTTATACTTTTCTTTTAATTGTTTTAAATATACTTGTTTTACTTCTTTATCATCAATTTTTTCTAATAATTCGAATAGGTCTTTATTATTTGATGTTAGAGAATTTATTGTACCATCGATTTCACAAATACAGGGACCAATACATTCACATAAATTTTCTTCTGAACTACTTTCTGAATTAGAATCTTCAATATTGTTTAAATCATTATCACTATAGTCTGAAATAATGTAACAACCCTAAAGAAAACCGACACCCTCGAATTATTTCCGACACCCTAAAATATTTTAAAATATCCCAATACGTCCTAAAATACACCTCATACGTGAAAACGGGCCCCAAATACCTTAAATATTATCAAAATTAATTAAAAATCTGATTTTTGGGTTTGAGGCGGGCCGCGTAAGCCTCACCTCAACACTTACGCGGGCCGTGTAAGATCAAAAATGGTGGCGCAGCCCGGTGATGACACGTGTCATCATCGTGGGGAGTCTATTTGCTGACCCGGATCAGCTACGCGCTGACCAGGGTTTGACGCGGGCCGCGAGAAAGTCAGGTTTCAGCACTATAAGTAAAGGCCATCAGATCTTCAGTCGAACTCGCTCACAACTATTTTCTTTCTCTGAAATCTGAATTATAGGCATAATACTCGGGTATTTTACCCCCCTAATTAGCGAAGTTCTGCTCCGTTGTAAATATTATAACCCCTGGATACGTATTCGATACGTTGCCCGATTGATCTACGGTTACGTAACGGCTGTCGTGGTTCTGCCCGACGTAGTCGTTGGAATGTCGTCTCGGGGAGAGTATTACTAATGTTAAAATAGGTTATTATACTAATGCGTGTGCATTTGTGTAAATTATAGATAATTCTCAGGAAACCTTTACAGAAAATCTAAGACAGCAATGTGAGTTGATCCGCTTTTTGTTAACCTTTTTGTTAACTGTTTTTACAAAACCTCACTTAATTAATTATATATTAAGCAGTTATTGAGTATTTGTAAGAATACAATTATCATGAGTATGTTGGGGTTTTGAATACAAAATTTATTACCACCTGGTCAAGGAGTAACATTTCCACAAGTCGGGTTTGACAGTACCATGGATGTTAATTGTTATATCTTGGAAACAAATATAATTGCGAGATCGCCCTCAATACTGTGCAATGGGATTTTATTTAAACTTGATTAAATTGGGATTCACTCACCAGTATTTCCCACTGACAAATGTTTTTAAAACGCGTTTCAGGTAACAAATTGTGAAAGTCAAATAGAAGCCAGCTGGACAGCACTGAAGGCTTGGAAAAGTGGCAATAAAGTTACCTAAAATAAAATAGATGTTTTTATTAAATAAAATAGGATTTATTCCTATGAAAACGTGTGTACTACGAACTTGGGTTTATCCCATGTGTTTAATATTATGAAAATGTGGTATTTTACTCTGATCTAATATTTCCTAACTACGGTCCTGATGAAAATTTCCGCTGCCAAATTAGACAATACGCGATACCACCAAAACTGGCTCGCGGCCGCTCGTTCCCTGGGACTTGGGATCGGGGGTTGTGACAAATATTGTCTTCACTTGAGTTATTATAAATAAGTATTTTATTTATCTGTTCTTTTAATTCATCGGAAATGTTTAGCTCATTTATCTTTCTCTTAGTATAACAATCCTTTGAATAATGTCCTTGTCTTCCACATTTATAGCAAATGACAATATCTTGTTTACCTTGTTTTTTCTTTTGAAAATCAGTCTTATCTTTATAATATTTTTGTCTATTTTTAATATATGGTTTTCTTTTATAATTATTCCTGATAAATTGTTTAGGAATTTTCTTTTTAGATTTAGAAGGAGTTTTAAATGGTTCAAGTCCATATTGTTGACAAAAACTTCCTAATTCCTTATGGCCTTGAATATCATCCTTTTTTTATTTTTTCCTTTAATTTTAAATCATTACATATTTTTAATCCTTCTTGATTTATATAATTTATTATTTGCCCATAGGATAAATCTCTATAGGGAATATTATTGTTAAAATCTTTTTTAATTTTTTCTCTAATTCTTTCTTCCAATAAGCTTCTTTACAATCATCTCTAGTCATAACTTTTGAAAGAAATACATCTTTATACCATCTAAAATCTTGTAATTTTCTACACGTCAGATTTAATAATATTAAAGAATTTCTTTCTTGATAGTCTGTTGGATTTCCAATAAAATGTTTAATTATAGCAAACATTAAAGTATTAATTATATCAGGTGTTTCAGTTGGAACTTGAACATTATTTTCTGTTTTAATAATTAATTTTTTAGCATTTTGAATTATATGTTTTTCTTCTTCTGTAAGATACTTGTCCCACCAACCTTTAAGAATTCCAGTAAAACCAGAAACTATCATAGTATGAATTTGAGCTTCATTATTTCCGTTTGCCTTATATGCATTGGCTGCCATAATCATTTCTTGTAATAGATTAAGAATTTGATGTTCTGTTTGACCTTCTATATTCCATTCGTATAGAGATGTTCCGTCTTATTTTGCTTGAACTAAAGTATGTCATTCTTCAAATTGTAAATCAGGTGGAGTAGGTCTAGGGTAATAATTTCTCGTTTCAGGCCTAGTAGTATAAGTATTATTTTTTGAAAAATGATAATTTCCTCTTTTAATCTTGTTTATAGAATCTTCTATTTGAAAATAATTAAATTGTTCTTCAATATTTTTAATTTCTTGATCTGAAATAACATTTATATTTAGTTTTGAGATTTTTGAGGAAATATCTTGTTACATATCTTGTTGTTTGTTTAGACGTATTGGGATATCTATACTATATGGTTTAAATATTGGATTTTCAATAGTTTCTGTTATTATTTTAGTATTTGAAGTACTAGGTTGATCTAAATTATTATTATTATTAGTTTCAATCCTTTCTAATTGTTCTCCTATGGTATCTGTTATTTGACTATTTGTTAGTTTACAGTATGAGCGACCAAGGACCATCTGACGCGTACCGTCAATTGTCTGGTTCGCCTAGAAGCGAAGGCACCTCCTCTTCTCAGCCTGCCCTTTCAGGGTACTATGCTAATACGGAAGAAGGAATCTTTGTGTTTAAGGCTCAGTCAGAAGAGTCATTTCCTCAGAAAAAGAGGGGATGCTTCAGTAGAGGGGCACACGAGCGAAGAAAACGTATGAAAAAGTTACAAGAACAGAGAGTACTAGCAGCAGCCAAAAGAGAAACAGATGCCTATGCCCAAGACATGATTAATAGGGGTATAGCCAACATCCACATCCTAGCAACCACTACATCTGACCCTAATCTGGAACACATAATAACACCCCAACCACAACTACCAATTCCTGACCAACCGATGGAGATAGAAAACCCTGAAAACCAAGTAGAGATGCATGATTTTAACCCAGAGGAAATACCTAGGGTACCAGCACCAAATCCCTTAGACCCAAATTACGACCCCTGGTGGGATGACGTTAGGGACTATGTGCAACGCTACCCGATACATGAAGACACACCCATACCAAACATAGGAGCCTACCCAGGTTTGGATCCTTTAGATCCCTATTACCACGATGAATACATTAGGGAGATTTTGGAAGCTCCTTACCGATTCCAGGCACCTACACCCCCATACCAGGAACCCGCACCCCAGATTCCGAACCCAGTCCTAGAACCTGCATCCCCAATGAGTGCAGAAAACATACAAGAACTTAGGACATTTGGTGAGGAAATTTTAGAGAGTAGTGAACGAATGAGACAGGTGGGAGAGCGACTCGTCTGGAAATATGACGAGCGCAATATGGATTTCTGGATGAATTCATACCCATGAATGTGATGGGTGAGATGGTAATAGTAATAATAATAATATAATAAAATAAAATATGTGTGTACGGAGGCCTACTATTATTAGTGTAATTTTATTTTAGTTGGTATTGTAATTTTTAATTTCAGTACTGGTGTGTAATAGATGCATAATATATGAATAGAGTAAAGTCGCAATGATAGACGTTTTTGGAAAAATTGCGTGTCATGTGATTGACTATATTAAATATTATTTTGTGATATTAATACGGGGTAAATGTTTAAAATTCAGATGGCCGACGAAGGAAATCAAGGAAATCTGAATAACGATAACCAGAGTAACATTAACTTGGTTAATGAGAATCCAAGCGTCAATAACAATGGGAACCAAATGGACAATAGTGCCGTCCAACACATAGTGGCACAAGGAATCATAGATGCAATGCCATTTATTATTCAAACGGTTCAAGAAGCGAATAATAAAAATAAACATAGCAGTAAGCCACCAATTGAACCAGAACACATCGTAAACAATGGACCCGTACTTCAAGCGCCCATTCCCAAAAGAAGAAGAACCATGCCTTATGGTTGTTCTTACAAAGAATTCTGGTCCTGCAAACCAATAGAATTCTCGGGCAATGAAGGACCCATTGCAGCTCTACGCTGGATAGAAAAGACTGAGGCTGTTTTAAAGATAAGCAAGTGTGCTGAAGAAGACAAAATAATGTTTGCTTCTAATCTGTTTAAGAACTCAGCCTTAGAATGGTGGAACACTATCCTCCAGTCAAGAGGAAGTGATAGGGTATACAATATGGAATGGGAGGAATTTAAAAATATGGTAGAAAAGAAATTCTGCCCTCCCAATGAAAAGGAATAGATAGCTAATAAGTTTCTGAGCTTAAGAATGACCAGGGTAGATAGTAAGGGTTATACTTCTACATTTTTTGAATATGCTAGAATAGTACCAACCCTTGCATCACCTGAACCAGTATTAATCTCCCGTTACATCTGGGGATTAATCAGAGAGATTAGACATGTAGTCAAGGCAGCTAGACCTCAAACTATAGAAGAAGCTGTAGAATTAGCAAACACATTGACAGATGAGTTAATCCGTACTAGGGAAGAAGACCAGGGGAGAAACCTAACCCAAAGGCTTACTCAAGAATTCCGTTCTGGGAATTACAATCGTAGGAATATGGGTTCTACCTCTGCACCATTCTGCAAGGTCTGCAAGAAAAAGCATTCGGGAAAATGCTCCACTCTTTGCAATTTCTGCAAAATGCCAGGACACAAGGAAGAAGAGTGCAGGAGAAAAACCAGTAATGGACTTTGCTTCAACTGTGGAGAAAAGGGTCATATCAAGCCAAATTTTCCGAAATTGGCTCCAGTTGTGAACAACAAGAACACTAAAAATGCTAGAGCATTCGTTCTGACTGCAGATGAAGCCAAGATGATTCCAGACGTGATAGCTGGTACATTTTTAGTTAATGATGTATTTGCTAAAGTCTTATTTGACTCTGGTGCAAACCAAAGTTTTATTAATACTTCGTTTTGCAAACTTCTAAACCAGTCATTAACTAAACTACCACAAGAATGTCTAGTAGAAACAGCTAATGGAGGAACGATTAGGATTTCTGAAATCTTGCAGGGAGCAAGAATAGAATTTTTAAACCAAAAGTTTATTGCAAACCTTTATCCCATGAATCTGGCAGGATTTGATGTTGTATTAAGAATGGATTGGTTAATAGCCAATAAAGCCAGTATTTTATGTGATCAAAAGTCAATCCAAGTATGTGACACCCCGATATTTCCACGTATTACCGGTGGGCCCGGTGGGGAGTATCGTGACATAGTTGAGATCATCATAGTCAAACAACACAATATATAAATGCACAGCGGAAGCAAAAGATAAATATATTACAATCCGAATATAAAGTAATATCAAAGTATTACAACGGAAAGTAAAGGATCCACAGGCGGATCAAATAAAACAAAAAACTGTTCAACAGACTTTGGACGCCTAGAACTTGCAAGATTCCTTATTAACGCCCTGAGTTTCCAGCCAATTACGTTCAGTACCTGTCACTTAACCTTTTTGGAAAACACGTCAGTTTACACTGGTAAATACAATTAACCGACTCATTTGAAAACATTTATAAAAATTGATTTGAATGCACAAGGCACAACATATCTTTTATAACTTGGGATAATTATATAAATAATCTTGTAGAAACCGAGTCAAGATTAACAGACACGCCACAAGTATAGGCCCACACGAGAGTGAGATACCATTTCCCTTATGCACTGTCAGGTGTATGCCTACACCCCGTGCATAAGACGTGGCCATTTTATAATATAATGATGTCAAGGATATCCGGGACATGGTCATTAACCCCTAAAGGCTTTTATTTCAAACAATACAGATTAAAGCGGGTTACCTCAATAATTTAATCATAATACGACTAAACATTCAATACCCGACCAAGCGGTATTATTATAATACCGTATCCCAATCCCGTATAGGGAAAATAAGTTAAGAGTATTTACCTGAGCTAGCAATGCAATTTATACTCAGCCGTATATTCTAATCAGCAAGCACAAGTACTTTTACTGGGGCTCTTAATCTGGAACGAAGGTTTTATAATAACCTATTAGAATCCTAACGGGTCTTTAATTAAGCCTAAACTTAGACCGGTTAGTTTTAAAGAAAGATACGGTTCAAATGCACGATTAAGCGAAGACCGGAATAGAATGTGATTTAGAACCGACAAGTTTGAAGACTTGTATAATATGGGTAATCTAAACACATTCTGGATTTTGAGATAAAAATGATAAGGTTTGACCCGTTTTGGCTAATTTATGCAAACTAGTTACATAAACCGAACGCGCAAGAAACGTAACGGTTAACCAAAAGAGTCATATACAGGTTTCCTAAGTTAATATGCCTTAAATATGTTGTGATATCAGTAGGATACCTTCCATTATGCCCAAAACGAGTTTAATCTCAATTTAAGCCCCGTAGGGGTATTTTGGTCATTTAAAAGATTATAAAAGAGATTATTTATAATTCTGAGAATCGGTTCTGAAATAATCAGTAAAACAATTTAATTTAATAGGTTATATCAGTTGGTGATAAGTCTTATATGCCAAAATGGTTTTAAACCCATACTAGGTGTTTAATACGCGTAAAAAGCCGTTTTAAGCGATTTCCGGGTTATGCAGGAAATCTGAGTTTTCTGATCAGGTTCTAAAGTACAAAATACTTTATTTATTATATAAAATCATTAGCAATTGGATTGGTGTCAAAATACTATGTAGAACTCATTTTATAACCAAAAAGGGTATAATCGGTATTTACCGAATCAACGCCATACCCTTAGGTTATGAGCAGGTTAAAAATAATTAAAAATCTTTAAAAATCCCAAAATATTATATTA
>JARYGA010003899.1:0-44048 GCA_030545235.1 Helianthus tuberosus | reverse complement strand
GGTCATGAATTACTGACCTTCACGGATGCTTCGTCTGGATTTCAACAAATACAGATGGAACCATCTGATCAATAGGATACTACATTCATGACCCCTACCGGTATATATTGTAATATTGTTATTGTAACGACTCACACCAAAACATTCCTAAATACACCCCGAATGCGAGAAATGGACCCGAAATGCCTTCGTGCTTGGAGAAATCAAGAAAATTCAATTTCATTGATCTGTTGCGGGCCGCGTAAGACTTAAGGATAGTCTACGTGGGGCGCGACAGCCAGGATAAACTCCGGATAAGCTTTAGGACATGTGTCATCCACGTGTCAAGATCACGCCATGACTCAGCAAACCCTACTGCTGCCTTTGTGTCCTCGCGGGCCACGAAGGATCCCCCTTCAAATTTACGCGGGCCGTGAGAGACCTAAAATTCAGCTATAAATTTGACGAAGTTTGGGCATTTCAAACTGCTCAATTCTTTTCTTTCTCTTAGCTTCTATTATAGCAAAATAGTAGCTCGATATTATACCCTAAACCCCGAAACTCTGCCCGTTATTAGGGTAATAACTCTAATCACTGGTACGTTACTTTATCCGATCGATTGAAACCGATCCAACGGATGTTTAAGTACTGCCAGTACTTGGCTATACTTTGTCATTCGTCGTGAGGGTTTTGATCTCGTGATTATCGTTAAAGTTGAATTGAGTTAATACACTAATACGAGTTCCATTAGAAATTAGAACTCATAATCAGGAAGCTGTTAAACTAGAATACTTAGCAATTAAGTAAACTTAATGATTAAGCAAACTTAATAGTTAAGAAAACTTAGTGTTTAAGTAAACCTAATGGTCATGTAAAACTTAACTTAGCAGTTAAGCAAGCTAAGTAAGTTAATTAATCAGCTAAATACGTTATTTAATTAATCGGCTAAGTAAATCACTTAATTAAACCGTTAAGGAAAATTAATCAGTTAAGTAAGATTAATTAATCAGTTAAGTAAAGATTAATTAAGTTAAGTATGATTAATTAATCAGTTAAACAAGATTAATTAAGCTAAGCAAGATTAATTAAGCTAAGCAAGATTAATTAATCAGCTAAGTAAGATTTATTAAACACCTAAATAGATATACATGAAAAATAGATATATATAGGGTAAGTATTATCTAGGGAAGGTTTTATCTAGGGAAGGTTTTATCTAAGGAAGATAACACCTAGGGAAATTCTATATAGGGGTATGACTTATCCCTTGGCTATAAATAGGAAGCTTAGGATTCATTTTCCTTTGCTCATTTCTTCTATTCTTCTCTCTATACGTTGGTGTTCTAACCAATAATCACCGATACGATATTCTCTCCGATCGATTCGGGAACCAACTAACGAATGCCAAAGTGCTGTCTAAACAAGACTATACTTTGTGAATTTCGTTAAGAAACAAATGCCAAAGTGCTGTCTAAACAAGACTATACTTTGTGAATTTCGTTAAGAAACGAATGCCAAAGTGCTGTCTAAACAAGACTATACTTTGTGAATTTCGTTAAGGTTCTGATCTCGTGACCATCGTTAGGTTTGATTTGGTATAACACTAATACGTATTCCACTTTGTTAAACTAAATGTTTAACTATCAGAAAACTCCAAACTATACACTTACTATCAAACAAGATGATTAATCATCAGAAGATTCGGAACTATAAAGTAGGTGCTTAGAATCAAGATGCTTGTTTAATCAAGACTATATGCTAACAAGGTGAGTCATTCTCTTTTTATCTAATTGTTTCCAAAACCCTATTTGTTTTCAAAAAGTAATAATTACAGGGATTAAGTCTTGGTTATCTTGAATCACTGGCAAGTGGGGTATTGTACACATTACTAATTTCTCACAGTTAGGTTCACTAACCTAACAGTGATAATCATCACTACTTGGGTGAAAGGACCCAATAGTGGTATGACCATCGTCACCAAGGTGTGACACGGCGCCAGATAAAAATAAGATAGTAGCCATTGTAATCGCTCTTATGCTGTAATCTATAACAACGTGTCTTTTTGTACAAACTGAATGAACTCACCAGTATTTCCTGCTGACCAAATGTTTTTAAAATGCGTTTCAGGTAATTATAGTAGATCAGAATAAAAGTTGGATACGACACCGAAAGGCTTAAAGAATTGGCGTATTTTATAAAATAAATTAAATTAAACTAAACGTTGTATTTGGGTTTATCCTATATTAAAGCTACCTTTGCAAAACATGGGTTTATCCCATCTGTTTAATAAATAAAAATCTGGTTCTTCAAAACTCTGATATTTTCCTAACTCACGGTCCTGATGAATATTTCCGCTGCAACGTTTTTAAAATAACCACCGGTACCACCTGGCTGGTTCGCGGCTCCCGATTCCGTCCAGGGCGGGGTCGGGGGGGGGGGGGTCGTGACAGAAGGTGGTATCAGAGCGACTGAGTTAAGCCAATAGGTGTTGTGATAATAATACCTAAGCTTAACCAAAAGAGTTAGGAAATTGCTATTAACTGATAACACACTTGATAGTATTTAGACTTGAACCTAAGAAAAAATTGCCTTACTATAATCTTCGAGATAAGCTAAGTACTTGCATGGTTAAAGTATGATGGGTGTTGGTATGCCATGAGGATGATAACTAGAACATTGCAAGTATGGTAAATAAGCGATAACACTTGGCCACTGTTATTTCTTATTTATTGGTACTACTTGGTTCTTGAATATGATCCGTCATGGGAATACTAATTTCCTTGTTCCTTGATGAAAGCACTAATAAAAGGTTCATTTCTAAATCATGATTTAAGAAAGATCTATTTATGGGAAATTCAAATTACCTCTCCGGCAAGACTGGGCATGGTGTAGCAGACTCTCCAGCTTGTCCGGGTAAGACGAGGTTACCACTCCAGCAAGAACCGGGTAAGATGGGGTATACGGTATGTCAAACAAGTGACAAAATTCCCTAAATAGTATCCTGACCTGATGTCTGACCTGTTTTTGAAAATATGAATCTTTTAAAATACATTAAGCTTATGAAGGGGTTGTATATTACAGTATGTGAAAAATACGATTATATAGATATGTATATCTATAAGGAAATCCCAAAAGCCATAAGGATTGACAATTTAAATAAGTCATGAACATATGTGTCAATGATAAAATTTTAGAATTTCTTTGTCAGGAATCTCTCGTATATATCTATAATTCCGATATCAAACATTATTTCGTTTGGTCATCTGTCTCGTAACTCGGGCGACAATATAAACGATGGGAACCCTTTAAGTTGGGCCGCCATCGAAAGTATAAGAATTCCCCTTGCGTTACCTTAGATTATTAACACATTAGGAAACTTGTATCTAAAGTTGTGCTAGGCACAAAACATCTAAAAACCTACACTAATGAGGGTACCTCTACTTTCTTAAAGAACTCTTGCAACCACGACTAGATGCACTTACAAAGACTCTCTTCACCTATAATCCTACTAAGATTACCAGTAATAAAGAAGCTGTTACAAAATACATGGGCTGCAAAGGACTAAAGTTATCCAAACCATTAATATATATGCTAAGAAAAATGAAGTAATGTATGCTTCAAATTTTAGACATTAAGATAGTGAGACCCGATCTTCAAAACACGTAATCACGACATATGCCATGAAATGGAAAGAACTGACAGAAAGGAAATCCTGTCTGCTTCATAAAAAGGAATAAAATGGCAACGATGATTCCTGAGGTGATTGCTTAATTAGGTTTAGATTTGCAAACCAACCAGAGAAGTGACCACCAGGAGACAAGACAGACTAGCCGACAAAATTCGTCTCTATAATGAAAGTTGCAAGTCATGCACGAAAGTGAGACATAGCATATATGGTCTCGGAGTTCCTTTAACACTGGAGGCAGGGAATTGAAAGAAATTCCGACCGACGTTTTCCCAAAGGATCTATTTGGACTATCACCCGATCGTGAAGAGAAACTCAGAATTCATGTGAACAACACTGATTGTTATAACACAACGTTAAGACTAATATAGTAGTTGATGCTTTAAGTCATAAACAAGTACGTGCTCTTAGGTTAGATTGCAGATAGATTTAATGGAACAATTAAAGAGTACCCAAGAAACAGCAATCAAGGATGATGCTGAAAGATTTGAAAAGGGATAATGAAGGAATCAGAAAAAGGAACTAATGGAAATTGGAAATTCCATAAAGAATTCGGATACCTATTCAAGGAACCCTACAAGAAGGGTTTCTCGAAGAAACCCATAGAATTAAGTATTTGATGCATTGTGTAAGTAATATGAGGTATCGAGGTTTGAATAAGAATTTTGATAGATAGGCATGAATAATGATATAGCAAGTTATAAGTATTTAGTTTATTAGCAAGTTAAAACTAAACAATAGAGCCCTTTAGGTTTACCTCAGCAATTAGAAATGCAAGTAGGGATATGGGATTGATAACAAAGAATTATGTTACCAAATTACCCAAATCAAGAAACGACACAATCTGGGTGATTGTGGATCAACTAACCAAGTCTGCTCAATCCCTACCAATGAAGGAAACCCTTTAGTATAAGACACTTAGTTAAGTCATGTGGGAACGAAATAGTCTCATTACATAGAATCTTGTGATCTATTGTGTTCTCATTTCTGGGGAAATTTTAACCCGACTTATTTTGAGCAGTGTGAAGGAACACTACAAACCTAGAAAGATAAGCTAAGTACATGTGTGATAAATATTGATAAGAGTAGGACTATCATTTATCACTCATAATATTTTTTTCAATAATTGGCCTACAATTATCAATGCTGCCCCGTTCGAAGCACTATATGAACGAAAGTGCCGAACTCTAGTTTGCTGGGCAGAAATAGGAGAAAGTCAATTACCAGGTCCCGAGATTGTACAGGAAACCACCGACAAGCTAACTCAAATCAAGGAAAGACTAAAAACGGCTCGAGATCTCCAAAAGAGTTATGCAGACAATCGATGCAAGCCGTTAGAATTTCAAGTTGGAGACAAAGTACTGTTGAAAGTTTCTCCTTGGAAATGAGTAGTTCGGTTCGGTAAGAAGGGAAAGCTAAGTCCAAGGTACATAGGACCATTCCTAATAATCCAGCAAATAGGACCAGTTGCCTATCGTTTACAACTACCAGAAGAGTTAGCCGGGGTACATGACCTGTTACATATATCTAATCTCAAGAAATGTTTGTCTGATCAATCCTTGGTAGTACCTCTTCAAGATATAGAGGTAAATGAAAAGTTGAAATTTGTGGAAGAAACTCCTTCAAATAGAAGACAGAAAGGTCAAGTTCCTCAAACACAAAAGACTGGTACTGGTCAAAGTAAAATGGGAATCAAAAAGAAGACCAGAGTATACATGGGAGTTAGAATCGGAAATGAAGCAAAAGTATCCTCACATATTCCAGTAAATCTCGAGGACGAGATTTTAAACAAGGTGGGGAGGAAGTAACGACTCACACCAAAACATTCCTAAATACACCCCGAATGCGAGAATTGGACCCGAAATACCTTCGTGCTTGGAGAAATCAAGAAAATTCAATTTTATTGATCTGTCGCGGGCCGCATAAGACTTAAGGATAGTCTACGCGGGGCGTGACAGCCAGGATAAACTCCGGATAAGCTTTAGGACACGTGTCATCCACGTGTCAAGATCACACCATGACTCAGCAAACCCTACTGCCGCCTTTATGTCCTCGCGGGCCGCGAAGGATCCCCCTTCAAATTTACGCGGGCCGCTAGAGACCTAAAATTCAGCTATAAATTGGACGAAGTTTGGGCATTTCAAACTGCTCAATTCTTTTCTTTCTCTTAGCTTCTATTATAGCAAAATAGTAGCTCGGTATTATACCCTAAACCCTGAAACTCTGCCCGTTATTAGGGTAATAACTCTAATCACTGGTACGATACTTTATCCAATCGATTGAAACCGATCCAACGGATGTTTAAGTGCTGCTAGTACTTGGCTATACTTTGTCATTCGTCGTGAGGGTTTTGATCTCGGGATTATCGTTAAAGTTGAATTGAGTTAATACACTAATACGAGTTCCATTAGAAATTAGAACTCATAATCAGGAAGCTGTTAAACTAGAATACTTAGCAATTAAGTAAACTTAATGATTAAGCAAACTTAATAGTTAAGAAAACTTAGTGTTTAAGTAAACCTAATGGTTATGTAAAACTTAACTTAGCAGTTAAGCAAGTTAAGTAAGTTAATTAATCAGCTAATTACGTTATTTAATTAATCAGCTAAGTAAATCACTTAATTAAACCATTAAGGAAAATTAATCAGTTAAGTAAGATTAATTAATCAGCTAAACAAAGATTAATTAAGTTAAGTATGATTAATTAATTAGTTAAACAAGATTAATTAAGCTAAGCAAGATTAATTAAGCTAAGCAAGATTAATTAATCAGCTAAGTAAGATTTATTAAACACCTAAATAGATATACATGAAAAATAGATATATATGGGGTAGGTATTATCTAGGGAAGGTTTTATCTAAGGAAAGTTTTATCTAGGAAAGGTTTTATCTAGGGAAGGTTCAACTAAGGAAGATAACACCTAGGGATTCGGGAACCAACTAACGAATGCCAATGTGTTGTCTAAACAAGACTATACTTTGTGAATTTCGTTAAGAAACGAATGCCAAAGTGCTGTCTAAACAAGACTATACTTTGTGAATTTCGTTAAGAAACGAATGCCAAAGTGCTGTCTAAACAAGACTATACTTTGTGAATTTCGTTAAGGTTCTGATCTCGTGACCATCGTTAGGTTTGATTTGGTATAACACTAATACGTATTCCACTCTATTAAACTAAATGTTTAACTATCAGTAATTTGCTGCACCAAGAATATTATGGCAATCCTCCAAAATTATAATAGCAACCTTCTTTTTTTTATTTCTTTTAATTCGTCCTAAAATATAATATATCCGCCACTTTTTTCAACAATAATAATATATATTAATGCCTCCAATAAAAATATAGAGATAGTGGGCTCGACCCAATCACGGAAAATAGCGGCAATTTTACTTCGGTCTGGCATCTCACTCTGCCCAACTGGCTGATTATTTCCATTTTACTCGTTTTTGCTCCATTTGCACCAGGACCTAGCAAAACACAAAATAATATAAAATAACACTAAAACTAAATAAAAACTATACAAAAATAATACACTTTATACGGGGAAAATATGTATATTTTACCACACATCATTTGTAAGCTCCCCGAACCCACTAAGTTAACTAGGAATGTTTAACCTAGTTAATAAGAGGAAATATTGTTGGAACTAAGTAGGTTGTGGCCTACTTAATAACTAACCAAACATGAGGGGCCAAAGTGGGATAACTTGAAAAGTTAATAATAAAAATAAAAACAAAAACACAACACACACTAGGTGTGTGTGCGTGTATCGATCAGGAGGAAGGAGAACAGAGCCAAAACCCTAGTTGAACAAGAATCATCAAATTAAAGGATGAATTAGGGCTCAAACTCATAAAGGAACATGAATTAATGATCACCCAAGCTAGGGGATCATAAGATATGTAGAATTTTGGATGTTTGTTGAAGTTGTAAAATTTGATAAACATCACAATGTGCGATTTATGCATGAATTGTAGAGTTTATGGTTGGATTAGAGATGTGTACTTGCTTAGGGACAAGACACTAAGTGAAAATTATACATATATTGCTATGCTTTGAATGTTTAGATAAATTACCACACTTAGATAAGTGGGTTTTAATAATATGATGAAATTGATGATATAATTATGTTTAGAATCATCATACATGATAGTGATAAGATGATGCTTGAATAAATTATGAATTCGGGTATATGTTCATACTTGCCGTAGAGTGGGTTTTGTATGATATGAAGGAATAAATGTTATATTTAAGTGAAATGATGTTTGAGATCATCATGTGTTATGAATGATTAAAATATTTGGCTAAACTTGATGTTTAGGTGAATTCTATATATATACGATGCAATGAATTGTTTCATATTGATAAAATAATCCCAAATCCTTGTATGATATTAATAGCTTAGCATACTATGATTGATGTTGTGTTAATTCAATGATTTACGGTTACATGAACTTGGTTGAGAAAGTAGTTAAAACGGTGGCGTAAGAATGATGACTACCGGATACTTGACAAAGTGCTTAAATGAATTGTTGAGATTCATAGTGTAATCACTTACGCTAATAGGCAGTTTGACTAAAGTCAAACTTACCAAAATGAGATCAAATGGTAATTTTGATATAAAGTTTGTAAGGTGAGATAGTCTCAATAATGATGACTAATCTAACCATCTTACGAATGATAAAAGGTAGTTTGACGCTTGATAAGCTAGGTGGAATCTTGGGAAGGAAGCGGGTCAAACAAATCAAGTATGAAGGAAAAGCATAATTTGGATGCAATGTAAGTAAAGCTTACACCCTTTTTTATTTTGTAGAATATCTCCTTATTGTATTGATTTCGAATAAGGTAAATAAGTATTTGGAATATGATGTTCCGACGTGTAGTAAATCGGGATGAGTTAAATGAAAATAATAAGAAACCATGTTTAATGGTTAAAAAGGAGTAGGTAATTCGGTCATGCAATGACGAATAAACAATGAGTTTTGAATAAACATCAGTTTTTGAGAAAGATACTCTATGGCGTAAGCCATGATGGGTAAAAAGAATTAGGAAATGATTTTTAAGTAATATGATGGTACGGTGTAAACTGGAATGGGTGACTTGGATGAGATGGTAAATAGTCATTTAGATCAAAACGGGTCAAAAGGTGATGATATCATCATTTGACAATATTGACTAATGATTGTTTGTTGAGTCTTATGCTCATAGGAGTGAATAGCGAATGGAAATTTGTATTGCTATCAATTAGCGGTTATTAAAGCGATGTATTAAAATGGGTCTATACTTTGATCCAGCCAGGTATGTGTAAAAAAGATTATAGTTAAAATGTGCGATTTTGGTCAAATACGTTGTTGAAAGTCCTTCGTCGTAAAGGAATGGACTAAAGTTAACCAAAATGCCCTTGAATGATAAACCGGGCAAACGACCCTTAAAGGTTGTTTGGAAAAAACTTTTATGATCGAGTAAGTCTTTTTATAAGTGTAAAAAGTTAAAGGTATAAGCATTTTGGGTCAAACGCCTCAAAATAGGTCTTTTCCGTAAAATGACAAACCGAAGGGTAGAATTCGGAATAAACAGTGCACTATATTAAATCCATCACAATTATAGTTGTGGAAGATAAGTAGATATCTTAATGTGGAAATGGGATGTGTAAAAAGGAAGAGCGAGATTTAAGCTTAAATGCTTAAATTCTCTTAACGGGTCAAAAATGATTTATGCGCATAACTTGGGTAATGGCCGCGTAATTCATAAAAGTTATGAACCCGAGTTAAAGATTTTGGGTTAAATACGTTGGTACATACTTTATGATTATTTAGAAACGAGTTTGTTTAATAAATCATGAAACGTGTCAAAAGTTTAATAATTGAATTTTAAGCCAAGGGCTTAAAATCTAGAAAATTTTTAATCCGGATGTCGGATTTTAACTCTATATAATAGAGAACCAAATTATGATCATGTAGGATGAAACACGAGGAAAAACGGATCAAAATTGAAGGAGATATGAACATGTTTGTGAAAAGTGGTAAAGCTGGGAGTTGCAGCTCCCAGCAGCACACTTTCTGTGAAAAGGGGGCTTCGCGCAATAGGGAATAGAGTACTGCAGACTTACTAGTTCGCTTCAAGAATCCAGGTGATCAGCTGGGTGAGGGAACACGTCTCACCACCTAAGTTTGAAAAGGAGATGTGTAGATAAAATGGATGTGAATGACATCGTCGATTCCTTCCAATCCTTGCTAGTTGCTCCATACATGGGACCAAATCATTGTGCAATTGTGCCATAACAGCTTGATTGATATAGGACTGACTCTCCTTCGTTGTTTCACTCTTGTGACTTCCTTATAGGATTCGCAGCAGGCTACTCGTAAGTAGGTGTTCTTTGCGTTGGTTCGTTCAAATCCCGGGGTGAGATAGGGAAGTGTGTAGACGAGGGTTATGAATACCTGATTTCTCATACTTAGCGTGTTGTGATGTCGAATTAATGTTAAGAGAATTCATGCCTTCCTAAGATATATCGTGTTTTCAATTTTTGTTTACGTATGTGTAACGGTGTTAGATACTAAATATACGTATGTATACACGTTTATACATATATCATGCACAAGTAAAGGTTGAATGGTACAATTACCAAGTAAGCAGCTAAGTCCGGCGAACCTTGCAAATCTGGAGTGTGATATTGTGGTTTCTTTTTAAAGAACGGTTAATAGACTGGTTTCCATATAAAAATATTTCATTTCTCGAATCGAAATATTTTATATCTTAAACCTAATTCACTATAACTAGTGGCTCTGATACCAATCTGTCACACCCTCAAATTCCACATGTGGAGTATTACCGCAAGGCATGCGACTACCCAGGATCCAGCCACTAACTATTTTGAACCGCTTGCGAACTTAGAAAATCATTACCGATAATCGTACAATTAGTGACTTAATTTAAATTTTCAAAATATAATTTGCAGCAATGTAACTTAAAAATTTTCACATTTAGAAACCACTATTCAAATAAAAGTGCCAAAATGTAAAACTTTCCAAACCATACACACTCCATCCGTTTACAACGTCCGTTCACAGCTGTACCTGTAAATCCGCAAGCATGCAGTAGTATGTCAACATAAAGTTGGCGAGTTCACGGTTTTTGAAAAGGTTTTCTTGTTTTATCCAAAAACATTAATTATTAAGTTACCGTTTATAAAACATGCCATGGGGAGCTACCCCATGTAAGCTTTGTTAAATTTATGATGCAAGTTTGTTTCTTTGAGGCCCGGGAAATAGCACCTCCACCAAGTAAGAACACCCATCCACTTGTGGAAGAATGATCTTCCTTATTGTTTATCCAACATGCATCAATAAACCCTTCAAGTACTGAGGGGAAACCTGAATAGCACAAACTATAATTTATAGTTCCTTTCAGGTACTTAAACAATCTGTTTCTTGCCTGCTAATGATGTGTGCTTGGGTTACTAGTAAATCTACTAAGTTTTCCCACGCATAAGCAATAAAGACTTGTGCTGATCATAGCATACATCAAACATCCTATTGCTTTGGAATATTCAAGTTGAGATATGGGGCTACCTTGATTACGCATAAGCCTAATGTTAAGATCAATAGGAGTTCCAAATGGAGAACAATTTAAACTTTTGAATTTCTTCAACATCTTCTCAATATAATGCGATTGAGAGATTGATATACCATTGTTCCCTCGTGTGATCTTTATACCAAGAATCACCTCAGCCTCCCCCATATCTTTCTTTGGTTTTAACAACTTGACCTAAGTCAAAACAAAATATCAACATGTCATCAACATATAGACAAATTATAACTCCTTTTCCTAAGGAGTCAAATTTGCTATATACACATTTGTCTGCTTGATTAAGTATAAAACCATCTAACAACACAACATCATCAAATATTTTATGCTACTGTTTAGGAGCTTGTTTCAAGCCATATAAAGACTTAACCAGCTTGCTAACCTAATGTTCATTTCCAGGCATAATGAAACCTTTTGGTTGTTTCATATAGATTTCTTCATCCAATTCACCATTTAGGAATGCAGTCTTTACATTCATTTAATGATTTACAAGATTGTGGATAGCTGCTAAAGCCAACAACCTAATTGTGGATATTCTTGCTACTGGAGCATATGTATTAAAGAAGTCAATTCCTTCTTTTTGTCTAAAGCCTTGTATCACTAGCCCAGCTTTAGATTTATCAATGCTTCCATCCACTTTCATTTTCCTTTTAAAAATCCATTTACATCCGAATGGTTTGCATCCATGAGGTAAATCTCTCAACTTCCAGGTCTTATTCTGCATGATAGAATCAATTTCATCTTGAATCGCTTCCTTCCAAAATGAAACATCCCTTGAAGCCATTGCTTCACTGAAAGTTTTCGGATCTTCCTCAATATTGAAACAATATTGATATTGGTATTCAATTTTATCCCTTGATCCTTCAACCAAATAAAGTTGGAAATCATCACCAAAGTTCTTGGCTTTCCTTACCCTAGTAATTTTCCTTGGTTCTGTACTAGTGGAAGGTACATCTTTCGTGTTGATAGAGTTTCATTCAAAATCTTTTAGACTCTGAGGCATATCTTTAAGTCTAGGTACCTAGGAAAACGTATCATCGTTCCTAAAATCTCCATCTCTTGACTCAATTACTGTGTGAACAGACACATAATCATTTGGTTCTGTCACATAAAACCTATGAGCCGGAGAATGTTCAGCATATCCAATGAATATATAATCTATGCCTTTCTCACCAATGGTTCTCATCTTAGGTCAGTGAGCCTTACTACAGCTTTACAACCCCAAGCTTTAAGATGACTTAAGTTTGGTGCTTGTTTGTGCCTGAGCTCATATGGGGTTACCTTAGTCCTTTTATTTGGAACCCTATTCAATAAATAGCAGGTTGTTAGCATAGCCTCACCCCAAAATCCTTCACTCAAACCCGAATAGGAAAACATGGATTAAACCATTTCTTTTAATGTCTTATTCTTCCCCTCAGATACACCATTTTGTTGTGGTGTATAAGGAGCAGTGCTCTGATGTATGATATCGATGGATTGGAAATAAACTGGATCATAATATTCACCACCTCTATCAGTACGGAGATTTTTAATCAATTCCTTTTGATGCAATTCTACTTCTTGTTTATATATTTTAAATTTATCTAACGTTTCATCTTTTACATGTAACAAGTAGACATAACAAAACCTAGAAGCATCACCAATAAAGGTCACAACAAATTTTTTATTTCCAAGCGAGGGAGTATTATGAAAATCACATAAGTCAGAATGAATGAGTTTTAAAACCTTAGATTCTCTTTTGATATCTTTAAAAGGTTTTCTTGTTATCTTGGTTAACTTGCAAGTGTGACATTGATTATTATTCATATCAAAAGCGGGTATCAAGCTCATTTAGACATGTCTTTCATTCTAAAATAATTAACATGTCCTAACCTAGCATGCCATAATTTTGATTCATAATCGACTTTATTACTAGAAGAAGCAATACACATGGATTCTTTAGAAACGGAACATGAACATTTAACTTAAACAAACCATGAGATAAATATCCAAATCCTACAAAGGTTCCATGTCTTGACAAGATAAACTTGTCAGACTCAACGACCTGTTTAAACCCATAATTATTTTATAGAATACCTGACAATAAATTCTTTCGTATACTCGGAACATACAACATATAATCTAGTAATAAGTGTTAGCCAGAAGTAAATACAAGCTTTACTTTCCCGACACCTTTAGTAGGCTCGGTTGCTACATTTCCCATTCGTAATTTAGATCCGTCATCAATACTTTTCAAAAAAATAGGTTTTCATTCGTCAAACCACCTTAGATCTTTGCACACGTGTACTGTAGCTCGAAAGTCTACCCACCATGCAAATTCATCATCCGAACACAAAATGATTCATTGATAAAGTAAACATAATTCACAACCGAATTATTATTAGAATCCGAATAATTATTCGAATTAAATTTTGAATTATTATTCATTCCTTTTGATGGACCTGTATTAATATCAAAGTGTATCGATGGATCTGAATTATTAGCCATGCCTCGTTTTAATGGATTTGACAATACACCACTAGATTTAACATTATGTAATTTAGGGTTATTGGATTTTAGTAATCCTAAGTTTCACCTGTTGGCCGATAATAATCCCAACTTTAAAAATTCTCTCCAATAATACCAACTTGTAAAAGTTTGGTCACCATTGATCCTTTTCAAACATATAAGAATTTGGTTTCCTCAATAGATTCAATTACACCTAGAGACCCCTTAATTGATTTAAGTGCACTTATGTTAAAAAAGAATCAATGACGGCCAAACTTTTATAAGTTGGGATTATTGGAGGGAATTTTTAAAGTTGGCATTATTATCGGCCAACATGTGAAACTTAGAATTATTAAAATCCAATATCCCTGTAATTTATCTAAACATACCAATTTGGTATTTTCAACTGTGCGGCCACAAGTTATATGTTTAGTACTTAAAAGATGGCCCATTTGTTTTTCTTTCAAACCATCACAGCCCAATGTCATTGTTTTAGAATTTTCGAGTTGGCTTGACATTGGACCACACTCTTTTGGATGACTAGAAATGGGCATATCGGGTATTTTTTTTTACCCGGAACCAGTTCCTAACCGAACCCGGTTCTTGTTAGAGTGTTGGGGAACCGGTTCTTATAGGAACCGGGTCCAGTTCCTAACCGGGTTTAGAGCTTTAATACTGGAACCGATAGTAACCGATTCCGGTTCGGGTTAGAACCAGTTTCTCCCGAATAACCGGTTCCACCGGGTAAGGCCTTAAAATCGCTGAAATGATACTGTGGAATCGGTTCTTAAAAAAAATTCCTTATATTTGGATAAAATCCTACAATTTTAGAAAACATACAAACATATTGTATTGTAGCCGGTTTATCTCTTTAACCGTTTACTTGTCGTGGATGCGGCCATTTGACTTGCGGCTCGCTTTGGTGTTGCCACTTCGGTACAATCGTCTTCCGAATCATTAGTTTCTACTTCGTCATCCTCCTCTTCATCAACTGTCTTGCTCTCTAATTCCACTTCGTCTTCTAGACTTGTCTTATCCTGAATACGATCCACGGCATCCAAATGATCATTTAGGCAAATTGGAGCGGATTGAGGACCCTAGTTGACGGATGGAGAGTTGTTGGTTTTGGAATTCTTGGTTGCCATAGTATCAAATGAACTAAAGAAACTATTGAGTAGAAGAATAATCAAGAAGATGGAAGATGGTGTGAAAAACAAATGAAATTTGGTCACTATTTATACTTATCGGAATCGATACCAACGGCTAGAAATCGATTCCAATGGTAAAAATGCATTAAATGGACAGTTTGCAACGGCTAGGAGTCGATTCCAACACAATTCTATTGAAGATCCATACGAATAAGGGGACCTACAATTGGTATCAGAGCATTAGGCTCTTGAAGCTAGGAATCGATTCCAACGGTAATAATGCATTAAATGGACAGTTTGCAACGGCTGGGAATCAATTCCAAGGGCTAAGAATCGATTCCAACGGTAATAAAATCAATAAAGGCAAGAGTTTAATGCACCGGTTCTTTTTCTTTACAGGGGAACCGGTTCCGGGTAGGAACCGGGTATGACCGTATTTTTTTTATAAATGTGGAACCGGGTAAGAACCTACGGGTTTTTTGAACACGGAACCGATTCTTCTATGTAGTGGGTAGGAACTGGAACCAGTTCCTGGTCGGGTCTACCGAGTCCGGTTTGGAACTGATTATCATGCCCATCTCTATGGATGACCACTAAAATCTAATGGAAGTTTCATGAGTTGGCCGCCACCCACTATATGCTTAGAATTATTCCATCTGTCCAAGCCTTGTTGTATTTTGACTTGGCCCCAATATGGGCCACTAGCATCAATTGTCGAAAGTTTTGCAAAAGTAACATTGTGGTGTCTTGGTTTCCCAAAATCAGTTTGTGAGATATAATTACAATATTGCAATTTATTACCACAATCAATTAATTTATTATTATCGCATGAACATTTTGCTTTTGAATATAAATCTTTTCCAACATTATAGTAACTTTCATCTGAATTAAAAACATTTTGTATTTTATGTTGTATGCATAGAACCTTCAAACAATCACTAAAGTTATTTGCAATCGAATAAAATTTAGAGCACGTACCCGTTTGAGTTGGTGGATCCTTGGACCCACTTGGACCCGCTCCACTCGAGCCTTTGTTGTTTCCTGTAAGTTTCACCCGACAATCCTTTTTGAAGTGTCCCACTTTGTGGCACCACCAACATGTCCTTTTGGCTTTCTTGTTTGAATTTTTATTACCATGATCAAACTTGTGTTTTTTGAAGACTGACCAACCACATGCTCCACCATGTTAATTGAAGACTGACCAACCACACTTTTACCCTTATTTTTATCAACCTCTTGAACCCGAAGAGATTCTTCGATTCGAATATGGCTTCCCAATTGAAGCAAAGTCAATTCTTCCTTTCGATGTTTAAGAGTGTGTTTTAAATTGTTGGATCGTGTACGTGACCCTGAAAGTCAGTTAAGGTAGTTCAACATCAAATACTAAGGCGGAATCAAAGTAAACGATGTCCAAAACAGCTTATATCTTCTAATCTTTCTTTATATTATCAACCGTGTGCTTGTACAATAAGTTCTGATGAAAATCCGACAGCACTTCGTGACTCTCACAATGACCTTGTACCGTTCTGTTTGAAATGTGACACTCACACTCCTATTTATAGACCTATGACCCTTCCGTTTGAACTACACATAACATGTTCAAATGATAGATCTCAAACGGAACCCTATGTTCAAACTATGAACTCAAACGGAACCCTATGTTTCAAACGGAACCCTCATAAACATGACTGATTTCAAACGGAACCCCTTGAAACACATTCTAAATTCAAAACTAAAACCTAATTTAGACTTTTAAGCTCCAATATTGACTTTCTTGAACAAAGACTTGATGAAGATGCAGACAACAGACATTCTTGTGCATCAACAGACTCCCCCTTGAATGTTGACGTAGTCTTCAGCTCCTGAGTCTTCAGTCTTAGTCTTTTCTTCAACTCTGTCTTTTCATCATAAGCACTTTATCTTCACACTCCCATATACTGTTGATCCAGACTCCCCCTTTCACAGACTCCCCCTCTCGATATGCTAGAATTTGAGATATCTGGTTCAAGCTTTGTCATTTAGCTTCCATTGGGAATAATGAAGACCAAATCTGTTACTCAACCAGCAAACATTACAATTTTATCTTTCAAAAATAATCCACAAACTTAATCAGTTTTAGAAATCCACTCAAGTATTCAGGTCCAAGTTAATGACCCTGATCACTTGATTAATCTACCAAGTCCAAATTAATGACCTTGGTTGATTATTTGACGAAACGAACTGATTTTAAAACAACAATTTCAAACATTTTCTGAAAATAACAAGTATCAACTTAATGAACTTGTTTTTAACTTTTCAAACAATACAGATTTCTTCAAAGTAAGCTCTCCTCATTCTTCAGTCCAGAATCTCCTGCATCTGCTTCAAACATCTGAGAATCCAACAATCAACTCTCCACTTTGGTTTGTCGGAAAATAAAGCAGAAATAAAATCTTTTTGGATTTTATCAAAGTATTCTAAACTAAGAAATAAAATACAGAAAACTTAAATTGCAGAAATTAAACAAAGTAAACTATTTACAAACATATTTTTGGTGAGCGTGTCAGGGAATCATATCAGCTTTTCAGACAGATCACAAGTACCGTTAAGCTACATTACATACTCAGATTTAAACAATTCACCTCGATTGTCGATATACTGATCCATCTTAAATTCCCACACAAATTTCAATTTACTCAGGATACGATTTAGATGAATTAAGAACTTAGCTAATTCATGTGTCCCACCTCTTGAATATACTCCCGTATCCAGAATCTCAATAATCAGTCTTACAGGTGAGAATACTACAATGATATCTGTATATAATTTAGGTATGCGAGGGCCGAGGGATCTCAGGTCGATACTTCCGTATACGCAGAGAGATATCAGCTTCGACTTTTCGGTGTGTCCCCTTTAGAGGATCTTTTTGCTTACAACAGCAGCATATATCAATTTTATTGTTTCAGCATGCTGAGGGTTTAATGCTGTGTTTCAAGCATTGCAGCAAGTATTAGCCAAGGACTAGGTCAGAACTACCGTTCAGCAGAAGTCCCGGAATAATACCCCAGACATCATAGAGTATAAAGACCTAGTATATCAGATTAAGAGATCTTTCAAACGAGATTTCAGGGGTTACCTATATATCCAAGTAGTGTTCCCCACGAATTCACAAGTTTGAATTTTAGGTTTATATCCCAAATAAATCTACTAAATGTGTGAAAACCTATCGACACATCATCAGTAAGATTGTTTAACTCTTTTATACTTTTCAAATCTTTAGCATACTGTAATCGTCTAGCTGATGTACTATCATTTTCCCCATATACACAAGCTCTTTTTCAGACTTTATCATGTTTTTTGTATTTTTGCATTTTTTACTGTTTTTGTATTTTCTGAAAATAAACTATGTACAAACATCTACTCCCCCTAAATACCAAAACAAGTAAAAATTCGACAAACCATTGCAGATTGTTTCTCGTCTTCATCCGCAACAGTACTCTCATCAACGCCAATTATGCCATCCGACACCGACAGAAGCTTCATACCATTCAGTTTTAACAAATATTTAAACCGATTTTTATCAAAAGCTTTGGTATGTAAATCAGCTTTCTGTTCGTCAGTGTGGATTTTCTTAATTCGTATCAACTTTTTCTCAAAGCAATCACGAATAAAGTGATGACGAATTTCTATGTGTTTAGTTTTAGCGTGATGTACTGGATTTTTAGTTATATTTATTGCGGCCTCATTATCAACAAAAAGAGGTGTGTTAAGAAACTGCAAACCGTAGTCGCGCATCTGTTGCTGTATCCACAAGATCTGAGAACAGCAACTGCTAGCAGAAACATACTCCGCTTCACAAGTAGATAACGCCACAGACGTTTGTTTCTTACACTGCCAGGTAACCAATCTAGGACCAAAAAACTGGCATCCTGCAGTTGTTGATTTTGAATTGACTTTGCAGCATCCGAAATCCGAATCGGAATACCCTTCGAGCGTAAAATCACCTTTTCTAGGATACCACAACCCCAATGAAGGAGTTCCTTTTAGGTAGCGCAATATCCTCTTCACAATGATCATATGCGATGCTCTCGGGTTAGACTGAAATCTTGCTGCGAGGCACGTTGGGTACATAATATCAGGACGTGAAGCAGTTAGGTACATTAAAGAACCTATCATGGATCTGTAAAATGTTTCATCAGCCCTGTCTCCGGTGAGATCTGGGTGAATCCCATGATTTGTTGCAAGTGGAGTAGCAGCTGGAGTAGAACTTGACATCCCAAATTTCTCTAGAATATCATGAACGTACTTTGACTGATGAATGAAAATTCCTTCAGGAAGTTGTTCAACTTGTAATCCCAGAAAGAATTTCATCTCCCCCATTGATGACATTTCAAACTTCTGCTTCATCACTGATTCAAAATCTTTTCATAGATTTTCATTTGTTGACCCAAAGATTATATCGTCCACATAAATCTGAACAATCAGAAGATGACCATCGACCTCTTTAGTGAAGAGAGTGGCGTCCACTTTTCCACGAATGAACTTGTTGGCTAGTAGGTGTTGAGACAAAGTCTCGTACCAGGCTCTCGGGGCCTGATGTAAACCATACAGCGCTTTGTCCAATAAGTAGACCTTGTTTTTGTGGATTGGATCGGTAAAGCCCGGCGGCTGACCGACATAAACCTCCTCTTTGACCTTCCCATAAAGAAACGCCGATTTAACATCTAACTGATAAACTTTGGAGTTCTTCCAAGACGCAAATGCTAGGAAAATTCTGATAGCCTCTAGTCGTGCTACAGGAGCATAGACTTCGGTAAAATCAATTCCCTCCTGTTGACTAAATCCCTGAACAACGAGTCGAGCTTTGTTCCTTACGACAACTCCTCTATCGTCCCTCTTACACTTAAACACTCACTTAGTGTTAATTTTCCTATGACCATCCGGCAAATCAACTAACTTCCACACTCCCAATTTCTCGAATTGACTAAGTTCCTCCTGCATAGCATTGACCCAAGAGTCTTCAGTAAGCGCCTCTTTGTAAGTTCTTGGTTCAACCTGCGAGATAAAACAACTTAATGAGAATTCAGTTTGCAAAGGAGCAACTTTTGTATAAAAACATGTAAGCCCTTTATCAATCTGATTTCGAGTGCGAACGCCTTTCTGCAAATCTCCTATGATCAACTCCTCTGGATGATATGAAAAAGTTCGCGGCATCACTTCACTTGGAACCTCTACATTTCCCTCCAGATTAGTAACATTCTGCTCTGCATCTTGTTCACCAACTTGGTTTGTTTGACCTGAACTCTGAATTTGCTCCCCCTCAGAATCTAAATCTGAATCACCATGATCAAAAACTGGCATGTTTTCAGCTTCTAGATTATCATTCTGAGCCGACTGATTATCCTGAGCAACTTCATTCTGTTGGACATCATCATGTTCACCAGCATTACTCGGACCTGCTTCATTGTCATTTGAAGTTTCTCGTGGTCTCCTCGAATACTCAGCTGGGAACCTTAACTGTGACTCATATTCACGCAAAATATCCAACTCATCAAAGAAATCTTCTTCATCCTCTGATTCTTCTCTCATGTCAAACGAATCCCAAAGTTTGTCATAATGAAAACGCCATGAATCACCAGGATTCTGCGGCGGCATAGTATAACCTTGACATTCAACATTATATGCCTCAATAATCGTTTCCCAAATGGGAATGAAAACTCGTTTCAATGGACTTGCATAGCCCACGAATATTCCTTCTAAGCCTTTTTCACCAAATTTGCCTTGAAAATCGAGAACAGTACAGGGAGACCCAAACGGTTCAAGATACTTCAGATTTGGTTTACGATTATTGATCAGTTCAAAACATGTTTTGTTGAACTTCTTGACAGTGAGAACCCTGTTGAGCGTATAGCATGCGGCGGAAACAGCTTCAGCCCAAAAATTAATTGGTAACTTTGAATCTGCGAGCATAGTTTTAGCCGTCTCGATTAGTGTCCGGTTTTTGCGTTCTGCGACTCCATTCTGCTGCGGAGTATACGGAGCACTAAACTCATGCAAAATACCTCTTTCATCACAAAATTCTTCCATCTTTCTGTTCTTGAATTCAGTACCATTATCACTTCGAATTCTTTTGATACGCCTTTGGTACAAATTCTCAATCTTTCTGAACAGACCCATCAAACTGTCAAATGTTTCATCTTTCGTCTTCAAGAAAGAAACCCACGAAAATCTGGAATAATCATCAGTAACGACCAAACAGTAGTAATCTCCTGTAATACTTTTGACATTCACAGGACCAAACAAATCCATGTGAAGTCTTTCCAGAGGACATAAAACTGAATTGAGTTGCTTAATAGGGTGTGACTTTTTCTTCTGCTTGCCTTTGATGCAACTAATGCACTCCCCTTCCAGATGAAAACCTTTGATATTAACACCCAATACCAAATCATTGTGCACCAAGTGATTCATCTTCCGTAGGTGAATATGTCCCATCTTTCGGTGCCACAATCTTGATTCTTTCTCAGTTGCTCTAGACACGAAACAATGTGCTTGACCAGTAGTTGTAGTTGCTACAGACATATCTAACACATATAAATCATTCACTCTAGGTGCCCTCATAATAATCCATTCTTCAGGAATAACAAAACCAGGTTTCAAGATCAAACATTCTTTATCAGTGAAGTGAGTAGAATACTGATTGTCACAAATCTGCAAGATACTAAGCAGATTGTTTTCCAGCTCAGTGATGTAGTTAACTCTCTCAAACGTTACAATCCCATTGGATAACGTTCCTTCACCAACAATTCTACCACCTTCATGACCTGCAAATCCCACATAACCACCATTGATATTCTTCACATCATACAGTAATGCAGTTTTTCCTATCATATGTCGAGATGCGCCACTATCCATGATCCATCTTGAAATGGCTCTTGGAAGATCCTGCACATACCACAAGTTGATTTTAAAACATTTCAATAAAGATACCGATTCATGCTTCGCGATCCAGGAAGCTCCGGCAATTCAAACTGCTTATTCGAACATGGTGTCCACCCAGGCCTCATCAGCCTTAGGTGTAACCTTGACTCTAGCAACTTGAATTTTGAAATTTTCAGCCTTCAAAGGTGGAAAATTTGCATCATAATCAACCGAAATTGATTCTTCAGCCTTTTTCACTTCAGAAGTTGAAATTTTCATTTCAGTTTTTGGTTTCCAAACTTGTTGAGATAATGCAACCTGTTTATAAAACTTGTCATTTTTAGTTACCACTTTCTTTACAGGTTCATTTTTCACTTTGATGTTGTTATTTTTCACATTCTTTTTCTCAACAACAATTGGTGCTTTACCCTTCACATCAACTTTCTTCTGTTGAAACTTCACATTTTCAGTCTTAGGCTTCACATTGGTACACTTTCGTGCAATGTGACCCACTTGATTACATCTAAAACATGTACGAGTATCAACAACTCGACTTGTGCCTTCAGACTGATAATGTGAAGCTCTTTTCTCAAAGAACTCTTTATTTGATTTTGAAAAAATTTCATTTTCCTCATCAGAACGTGAACTTGAACTGTTCACAAACACCTTCTTTTCAGCAAACCTTTTGTTTTGAAAACTCTTTTTCTGATAACTATTACCACCCCGATAACCACCCGACCAATTATTTTGATTGTTATTATAAAAACGTGGTGGAACAACAGGCTTTTTGTAATAAGCTTTATCTTTCTCAAAATTCATTTGCCTTTTTGTTTGACACAAACTGTTCACTTCTGACAACTCAACTTCAACCAATTTGAAAACATTTGTCAACTTTTTCACATTAACATTCTCAATTGGAAACTCAGAATCCGAATACAACTTATCAGATCCAGCCATCTTGTACATCACAAGACCTGGTTCATCACTTAAGTTGTTTTTGGATTTTGATTTCTGAATGTATTTATCCAAGAAACACCCATCATCTTCAGCTGAATCAGTATTCAAAACACTTTCAGCTGTGCTCTTAACAATCTCTGTCTGAACACTATCATCAGATGATGTAGAAAAAGTAACATCAATGTTCTCCGAAAGTTTAACTTCTTTTTCTTCCTCAATTTCAACCAAACCAGACTGCTTTTTAGTGTAATTATGAAGAACAGGTGGTGGAACTTGATGAAAACCCACCCCAGTTCCATCAGAATACACATCTTCGCCCGCTTTATCTTTCCCGATGGGTTTGGGAATGATATGTTGCAAAACAAAGCTTGCGGAGCTGTAACTGTTAAGCTTCAACTGGATTCGCTCGTTTTCGATTACAGCCACTTGAACTTTAAGTTTCAATTTAGCGATTTCATCCAGTTGTTTGTTGATTGATTCTTCTTTAACTCTAAGCACTGCTTTTAAATGTTCATTTTCTTTAAAAGTTTTACCATTTCGATCATCACAATCTTTCATTGTGCTTTTGAGTTTTTCAAATTTTTCAGAAATCTGACGGTTTTCAAGAATCAACTTTTCATTTTCCTTTTTAACTTTGTCATGATCAATTTTATCATTTTCCATTTGTTTAGTTAATTCTTTTATCCGTTCAGTTGAAGCTCTAACCATTTTGTCACGATCAAGAATCTGATTCTCAACATTTCTGACCTTTGATGTCAGATCTTCAACTTTCTTAATGTTGAGATACGTGACTGTGCTACAAAATTTGCAATCTTTATTGCAATTTTTGCAATCAACATTTCCTTCAAACTTTTTACCTGACGCATTTGTTGACACATCTGGACTGACCTGGCTTTTTGACTCAGACACGGAGTTAGAGTCTACCTCAAGTGCTTTGGCAGCTAGCACTTTGTCAGCCATTTTTCCCAGATTCTCTGCATTCAACTCCTGCGTAGTATCGATAACTCCAGTATCAATCTTCTTGGATTCTTTTCCTTCTATCTCTTCTTTCTCTCTCTTCTTTCTCCTCTTCAATCATTTTCGAAGTTGGAGTTCCCCACCATTTGTGTTGCCAATACTCATCATTTTCTTTCATTTCCATGATTAAGACTTCTATATCGAGAGTTTTGTGATCAACTGCAATATTTCCATACTCATCAAGATAACACTCTCTGTCTGGATCCCATCTGTTGGCTCTCTTTGCATCCAAAAAAATTCTAGAAAGTCTAGTAATTTTGTTTTCCGAAATCATTTTTCTGTATTTATACTTCTGCTCTTCAGTTCTCTCATCTTTCCATGGAATAGGTTCATTTTTCGCCATGAATGCGTAACCAACCGCATCTTCTTCTGGTAGAACCTCTTGACTCCAATCATATCCCTCATCATCATAAATCACTGCAAAAGCTCTAGATTTCTCTATGTTGTCTTCAACCTGCTTCAATCTAGGCGGCTCGGATTTATTCTGGTGATAAATCGCCTTCTTGTAGTAATCATCTCTGAAAGGATTCTCCGACTCATCAACATAAGCATTTCGGCATTCTCTCTTGAAATGACCCTTCTGCTTACATTTGAAGCATGTCACTTTGGATTTATCGAACCCCAGCTTAGTAGAAGCACCACCAATTGTTTTTCTGCCCGTAATTTCCATGAATCTTTGTGCACAACGAACAGCACTTGCCATAGCCCAACGAATATCGATCAGTTCCATTTCCTCCGGATCAATCTGATCGTAATCTTCTTTCGTCAGATTTATATTGCCAATCTTCCCAGCTACCAATCCTTCATACGATTCCAACACCGATGCTAGAAAGATCATTTGCTGCTTTGCCGACTCTTCGTCAAAATTCTGAGCATTCTTCAAATCTATCGCAATGTTACATTGAAAACGATTCTTTGCATCAGCATTTCCAGAAAATGAAGATCCACTGTGAAAACCACTGTGACTTCCACTGCTTTGACCACTTTGACTTTCTTTGCCGGCTGTCAACACATTTTCAGCAGAAAATGCAGTTTTTGGTGAAGTAGCTTTCGGCATCATGCTCTTTGGATAGTATAGATCCAGATTCTGTTGATAAGATGAATGATTAACTTTGTACGTCTTTTTCAACTCCAACTCGTGACTCTCGAGTTTTTCAATCAGCAAATCTAATGTCAGCTTTTCTGGTTCTTTGATGGTATTCTTCAGCATCAGCGCATAATATCTCCAATCCATCTCGTCAGGCAACGAATCGAACAATTTGTCGATAAGATCTTCTTCAGGAATATCAATACCATGTCTTACTAATTCCAGCTTCAGATGACCGAACCTTTCTATCATTTTACACACTGACTCGTTCTTTAAACATCCAAACATATCAAATTCTTTTCTAAGAAGTTTCTTTTTTTTTTTCTTAATTTCTTGACTACCGACACATTTCTTTTCTAACTTTTATAGTCTATCAATGAGATGATATCCTCTCGAACAGACTGAAATAACAACGCCACACACTTTTGTTCGGCTACGAATGATTCAATGTTCAAACGGAAGGGTCATAGGTCTATAAATAGGAGTGTGAGTGTCACATTTCAAACGGAACGGTAGAAGGTCATTGTACAAGTCACGAAGTGCTGTCGGATTTTCATCAGAAAACGTTGTAAAAGCACGTTTATTAATCAGAAAAGAAGAGTTAAAAGGATTAGAGCTGTTTTGACTTCAGACTTTTCCAGCTAGTAAATGCGAATGCCATCATCCAATCTTCAAACTTTCTGGACCAACGACTGTATTCCTCAATAGCCATTAGCTTTGGAGGTCTATTGAACGTTCCGAAGGCGCTTTCCGATTCCCAAGCTTCCTTTTTCTTCTCTTTTGGTGGATTCTCATTCACATTGCTTGATGAAGCATCTTTGTTTCCGGAATCTCCAGCGAACGCGTACATGTCGCTAAATGGGTTTAAGAAAATATCATCCATTGTGAATGTACCTGTAAAATCAAACAACACTTAGACAAATTTTGGTTTTTGAAAATATAAGAAACTGTTCAAACGGAATGATATGCTTCGTTTGAAATACCAATATTTTCAAACGACAACAATTTTCAAACGACAAAGAATTTAAACGAGGTACTGTTCCGTTTGAATCAATAGTTTCAAACGACAAGGATTTCAAACGACCAACTAGTTTCAAACGATGAATGTTTTCAAACGATAAATGTTCAAACGATGAACTGTTCAAACGACCAACTTCAAACGAACAACTTCAAACGATCAACTAGTTTCAAACGATGGACTTGTTTCAAACGATAAAGATTTCAAACGACAAACTCAAACTATCAGTTCAAACGACAATCTGTTCAAACGATAGAATCCATTTTCAAACGATAGACTTGTATTTTCAAACGATTGGACAATTTTCAAACGATAGAGTCAATTTTCAAACGATAGATCAATTTCAAACGATGACGTCAGCAAATCGCGAATATTTTCAAACGGTACACATGATTTTGATCGGTTTTAGATCGAATTTTAATTTCAAACTTTCACGGATTAGTTATTAGTAGATTTCGTTTGTTATGTGATCGTTTCAAGTCATTTTAACCATGAGAACTCGTTAAAATCAGAAAAGAAAGGTAGAAGTGAGATAATCCGATGATTTCAAGCTGTTTTCGGTATGAACTCCTCGTCCTGAGCTCTGATACCACTTGTTGGATCGTGTACGTGACCCTGAAAGTCAGTTAAGGTAGTTCAACATCAAATACTAAGGCGGAATCAAAGTAAACGATGTCCAAAACAGCTTATATCTTCTAATCTTTCTTTATATTATCAACCGTGTGCTTGTACAATAAGTTCTGATGAAAATCCGACAGCACTTCGTGACTCTCACAATGACCTTGTACCGTTCCGTTTGAAATGTGACACTCACACTCCTATTTATAGACCTATGACCCTTCCGTTTGAACTACACATAACATGTTCAAATGATAGATCTCAAACGGAACCCTATGTTCAAACTATGAACTCAAACGGAACCCTATGTTTCAAACGGAACCCTCATAAACATGACTGATTTCAAACGGAACCCCTTGAAACACATTCTAAATTCAAAATTAAAACCTAATTTAGACTTTTAAGCTCCAATATTGACTTTCTTGAACTAAGACTTGATGAAGATGCAGACAATAGACATTCTTGTGCATCAACAAAAATCTTTCCGTGTTGGGGGAAGTTTATCAATGATACTTGAAACGAAAATTGACTCATCCATATACATATTATGTTGTGTATATTGACCCAATATGTGCAATAATTCATTGTATTGCTCCATAACTGGTCTATTGTTAACCATTTTATATGAATTGAAATTACTTACCAGAATTTTTTTCTAGATGCATCCTCTGTTGTATACTTGGATTCAAGAGAATACCAAAGATCTTTGACAGACACTGCATTTTGGTACAGATCAAACAACCCAACACACATTCCATTCAATATATACCCGCTGCATATATAATTATCATTTTCCCACTTCAATCTCTTTCTCTGTTGATCCAGAGTTTCATCTTCCACTTCCTCAGGCATCGGTGTACTCAGAACGTACACACCTTTTAGTGTGGTTAACAAGAAGTGCATCTTCTTCCTCCGGCGCCCAAAATCCCGCCCTTCAAATTTCTACAACATTATGAATTTGCTTGTCATGTCGCCTGCAGATTCACCAGTCATGTTGAAATAGTTCGTTTTTTGTTGGTTGGATTGATGAAGACCACAGTGAATCAAAATAAAATTGCTTGGATTGAATTGAGAGTCGTATGAGAGCTATCAGAACGAACTATTTGATCGCTATACTCAAAAGTTCGAACGGATTAAACTCAATTCGTAATAAGAACAGGATTGTTTCTTTGAGATGTGAAAATACCGGATCCAGATCATTGAATAAGCCATTTTTTTGTATTTTATTTTCTTTCGAAAATCTTGTATCAGTCCCAAAAAGATCGGAACAGTTACTTACACCTAAATAACTAACTTGGTATATATATATATATATATATATGTTCCCATAATATTTGACACAATTTAATTGATTTAATAATATCCAACAATCTATGACAATTGTAAGCAAATGCCAAACCCACATTTGGATATATCTAATCACATATATTTATCAAAAAAAATATATTACAATTAATATAATATATCTAATCACATATATTACCCTCTAGTGAAGACTTCAAATAAGAAGAAATTTTTTGTGAGGATAAAAAAGAAGAAATTTCAACCAATATGATTGCTTAATTTTACTTAATTTAATATAAGTATTTAATGTTACTATAAGGTATATTGGTAAATCTACATAGGTCATTAATTTGTAGTCTTTCTCTTTAATAGCTAACTACATTAAATTTTTTGTAACTTATCTTCAAAATATATATATTTTTTTAAATAAAATAAAATAATTTAAAGTGTACGATAAATTACGGGCTGTGTAGGTTAAATTACGAGTTGTGTAGGATAACTTTGAACGTGTAGGATGAATTTCGAAATATGTAAGAAAACTTTTGATGTGTGCAGGCAAAAAAAGTTAGTGTGGAGGATACTAGTCTTTATGACTAATTAATTAGTCAAAAATGATAATAAATGAGATAAGTGAAAAAACTATTTAATATTTTACAAAATTACCCTTTGTTCTTTTTCTTCTCAATTATATTTTCTTCTCAAATGAACATTCCCCCTTAAATATTTGATAAATCTTAATTACATATACATCATTAACATACCAATTAGTATAGCCGGTCCATTGAATTTTTTAACAAGATCCAATTAATTAGCCCATTTAATAAAGATATTTGGCACAAATCCGATTAAACACACTAGCTCGTTATAACAACCAAGTTCATCATTCATGCATCACCTAACTCGATTAATATATAACGAAAATACCTATTCAACGAGTTAATCCAATACCACTACAAATGTTGATAATCACTAAAATTGCCAACAATATTTACGTGAATTAGTTATAGTTTAAATCTTCATATTCTCCTATATATTATATATATTAAAAAGAGAATGAAAGGAATAGTAATTAATATTATAATATAATACATGTTTTTTTATAGTTTTATTATTTTAATATTATAATTATAATAATTGTTACCTTCTTTGGTGTTAACCATATATATATATTAAAAAGAGAATGAAAGGAATAGTAATTAATATTATAATATAATACATGTTTTTTTATAGTTTTATTATTTTAATATTATAATTATAATAATTGTTACCTTCTTTGGTGTTAACCGGTACTTGTATCGAGAATACTGGTTCGTTATTGGTACATGAAGGTAAAAACCAGCACCAGTGTGGTACATAAAACGCCAAAGTCGGTACCGGATTGAGTTTGATAATCTTTTTGTTCAAGAAATTTGGTGCCGCTACCCAGTACCATTTGCTTATCCCTGATTACCGTACGAACAACAATGGTATCGTACAACTTTTTTTATTTATTTTCAGGGGTAGTGATGAGCTCGGTGCTAACTGATACCGACTCGGTATTGCTACAGAAAATACCGATTACGATATCGGTATATGAAGGTAAAACCCGGTAGCGAACCGGTACCAGGAATGCCAAACGTCAGTACCGAACTGATACTTAATATCTTTCGGTTCAGGAAATTCGGTACCGGTACCCGTTACTATTTGCTCATCTCTGACTACGGGTTTCTACCGAACAACATTATTACCATACAACTTTTTAGTTGATTTTCTTTCGGTTATTTTTTAGTGTTTTTTCTACATTTTTTTTCTTGTCAGTGATTACGTGTGCAACGCACTCATAGTGATTTCAAACACATATAAAGATAGACTAAATAACAAAATAAGTTCGCCGCAACGCGGCGACGGTTTTTATAACTAGTTAACTTAATGACATATTATAAATTTTAAAACAAATTCATAGTATCTTTATTTATTAAACCGCATATACCCATTGACAATAACCTGTAGAACCATTAAGTGATTGTAATGGAACACGTCATACAATATTGGCCTTTTTACTCTCAATATATGCCATTCCGCCAGCATTCTATAAAGCCAGAACTCTATCATCATCGATATTCTGAAAGGCGTTGGTATTTATAACGTATCGTTTGAATTTATGAATCTCGATCTAGGCTAGTTATATATATATAACTAGAGTGGGGCGCAGCTCAGTGGCTAGAGTGGGGGAAGTTTGCTCTCCATAAGGCGGCGGTTCGAATCCCGGGCCTACCCTGCTCTACCCATTTGAGTTAGCTCCTGCCCTCTCGCCTCTAAACGTTAGTCTCTGACGCGGGAGGTCGCTGCAAAACAGTCGAGGGGGACGCCCCCCACATCACCGGGACAGTGGTGGCGGGCCGGCTAACGTGACCGGTCTTCACGTTTTGCTCTCCATATATATATATATTTTTTTTGAACGGCGCTAGTTATATATATTAAAATAGGGAAAAATCACTTTGTATGTTGACAAATAAATGTTTAAAATACTAAATCAACAAACTTATTGGACTTGGTTCATATGTTGACAAAAAAACACGCTGGACGGCCGGCTCAGTTGGCAGCATACGGTGTGCCCATATATAGAGTCCAGCAACCATCCCTTTGACCCTTTACTCTCATGCATGCCACGCAGGTAATTACCCATCGATCGACCATCAAGCATATCCGTATAGACCAAAGGGCTTTGGCCAGGAGGTATTGATGCCCCCTCTATCCAAATGGACGAAGGTTCGTTTCCCACAATTGGGTTTTAGTTGGATTAAATACGTGTAGATCATGAGTTGTTCGAAAAAGAAAATTAAGCATCTCCGAAGTGTACCTATATTCGAGCCTTCATCTCATCAGGCGAAAATGCACATGCGTCTCGCATAAAGTCCAATTCCGTGGCTGCAGTACAAGATTCTGGCAAAACTCGAGCCTTTTTACCAAATGTGTAGCATTTTTTTTGGTCTAGGTGTCAGATTTTTTATTGCATACCAAATGTGTAGCATCTTAACTGGCCAACATTTTGATTAAAAACAATTACCCTGATTAATGTGATTTTAAATTTTTTGAGAAAAAGTTTTCTAGTTTGTGTAAGGGTTAAATTAATTTAAGTGTATATTAATCAACCTAAGTCATAATTATTATGCATTATATAATACGATAAGTTGATATTAATGTGCTACATGTATCAGTAATTGTTACTTTTTATCATGAACTATGTATATGTATGCAGCTAGCTTAGAACATCTTTAATGCATGTTTATTTTTTATCGAAGAAATTCTTGGTTTGGCTTGCATGTTGCATGTAAGGAGGTTGTGATAGGCGAAGAAAATTCATGCCGTCCTATACAAATAATAGTGAGTGAAGGAATTTTATAATTGTAGAGTGAAGGAATTTAATAATTGTAATATAATTTATCAGTCGTTACTGTTGAATAACAACCAATGGTTGTTAAAATTGGTAATTGGTAATTAAATATACAAATAATAATCACAGCGAGTTCATATTTATTAACGTAGAACTTGTCGAAAGGTATATGGTCGTTATCATCTAACATTTAATAAAAAAACATTTATTTCGTTGCAACAGGTACCCCAACTAATTGATCGATCATGTTTACATAACCGATGTTGGAAACCCTCGTCACTTCCCTTCATTGTCTTCTTTCTACATGTATTTTGATATTTATAGGAGTTGTAGGATATAGTACAGTTTGCCTTTTCTATTTCAACTTTAAAGCTCTGAATATGCTACGTTTTCTGAGAGGTGATGATAACCGTAAAACCACCCACATTCTTGCTCGATGTTGTTGGTTATATGCAAATCAGATAATCTACCTCTCGAGCGTAGGTTATGCTCGAATTAGTTGTTAAACGGTTAAATTTATGAAGGGTTGAAATCCGATCTTGAAACGCCTAACCGTCTTGTTCAATCTTCTCATGAACCATGGAGCTTTGTTAGCCTAATCATTTCATTCAATTTTGTCATGAATCTTGGTATTTGTTCTCAATAGCTTGGTTCTTTTTGGTCCCTATGTCTAAAGTTGAGTTCCCCTCATGAGTAATTATATAAGAGCTCGGCTTGGGCTCAAGATTGAGCTTGTTTATTATATCAGCTTTAATTTAGGCCAAGCTCATTTGATTTTGACGATCCAAAATAGTTTAAGAGTGGCTCGACTCGTTTACACCCCAAACTAAGAGTCGTCAACATAGTACTAAAACTGTATGGTGGTGATCCGTATCCGAAAATCCGATCCGAAATATCCGATATCCGAAACCGGAAATTCTGATATCCGAAATTCGGATATTCGAAATTTCAGATTCGGATTCGTATAGTGACTTTAAAAATTTTCGGATATTTCGGATATCCGAACGAAAATTTAATTTTTTTTTCGGATATCCGAAAATATCTGAATTATCCGAAAAATATCCGAAATATCCGAAAAATATCCCAAACTATTCGAAAAATATCCGAAAATTTATATTCGGATATCCGAAACTCTTCCAAATATCCGGTTCCGATTATAAAAAAATAATAAATAAAAATTAAATAAAAAATTGGATATTCGGATATCCGATTCACTATCCGATCGGATATCTGAAATTTCGGACATCCGAATTTCGGATATCCGAAATTTCGGATACGGATTCGGATAGCGAAATCTAGTATCCGAAAATTTCGGATATCCGAATTTTCGGATATCCGGTTTTGAACACCCCTAGCTGCCACTGGTTTCAACTACAAAACTCACCACTAGCAGTCTCAACTATCAACATAGTGGCCTTCAATGGACACTAACTAACAGAACCCTAACGACTTTGGTCAGCGGTCGCTAGAAAAACGTTTTTGGCCGGAAAATACAACTTATCCATCCCAAACCTCTTTATAACCTTAGATTGGACATTTTGGAACCTTTTTTAGGTAAAATCCCCAATTATTAAGGTCGCCGAAAAAAACGCAGTCGGAACACTCTATTTTGGACAAAAAAGACCCAAACCTCTTTGTAACCTTAGATTAGGCCTTTAGTAACCTTTTTCTAGAAAAAAAACTCTAATTATTGAGGTCGTCGAAAAACTCCTTTTTTGCTGAGAAACTCGACATTTTCGTCTCAAACCTCTTTCCAACCTTAAATCGGACCTTTATGAACATCTTTTCGGCTAAAAATGTTTATCTGACGACCGACGACTAACAGTGTTAGGGTTCCGTTAGTCAAGGGTCCATTGGAGGCAAATATGTTAATAGTTGGGAGTACTAGTGGTGAGTTTTGAAGTTGATACTAGTAATGGCCAACTGACAATACTTGGGATTATTTAAATCCATTATTTCATTTATTTTTAAAGGTGAATATGCACGTTAAAGCTTTGGATCATCTTTATTAATTTCGTCTTTTGAAAAAAAAATATTCCCACTTACAAAGATGGTGACTAGATTCATGAAAGGGGATTGAGTAAAACCCTTTTTGATGTTGTTAGAAATGAATGTTTCACAACTTGTCCTATACATCTATGAAAACAAGGGTGTGGAAAAACCTAAATTTAAACCGTTAAATTTAATAAATTATAATATTACAATTATCATCGAACACATAATATAAACACATAGTTACGTTAAAAGCTAAGGGGTGAATTGGTTTCTCCTCCTAATTTCATCATTTTCCCCAAATAAACCCGTATAACCATTGTTTTCTTATTATAAGCTCTAGCAATGATTCTTTCAATCATTTCTTATAAATTTCCCAAGGCAAAATTTTTTATTTTATAGTACTTCTTTTCACTAAACAAAAGAAATAGTTTGCTTTGTGCTCACTTCGTTGCTTTGTACTTCAATTATATAACTTAATGGCCTCTTCTTCAACTTTGTTCATTCACAAGAGCTTCAGATATGATGTGTTTTTAAGTTTTAGAGGTAAAGATACACGTAAAACCTTCGTTGATCATCTTTACTTTGCTCTTCAACAGAAAAACATTCGTACTTTCAAAGATGATAAAATTAAGAAAGGGAAAATGATAAATGATGAGCTCATCAAATCCATTAAAGACTCAAAGTTCCACATTATAATATTCTCCAAGAAGTATGCGTCTTCATCTTGGTGTTTGGATGAACTAGTGAAAATTATGGAGTGCCAAAGGAACGCAGATCATGTTGTTTACCCGATCTTCTATGATGTAGAACCCTTTGAAGTCCGCAAACTAAGTGGGGTAGTTGGAAAAGCCTTTGCCAAACATGAAAATGAAAAGCGTGTAGGCAAATGGAGAGAGGCTCTAAAAGAAGCAGCCAATCTGGTTGGATGGGAATTGAAGAACACTTTTGATGGGTATTTCATATGTCCCTAGTATTGAAGATTAAACATTAAATATAAATTGAGTAATTAAACAAACTCCTCATGTGAGATTATAAAATCATGCTAACCGAATCTTCTTTAATATACAGGCATGAAGCTAAACTCATCCAAGAAGTTGTTGCTGAGATTTCATTAGAATTATGTAAATCAAACAATGATGGACAATTAATAGGCGTGGAGATTGAGAAAGAGGATGCTCTTTCATCTTTAAAATTTGGCTTTGATGATATTTCCATAAATATGGTCAAGAGAATGGGAGGTGGTGTGAAGAAAACTTTAACAAGAGTTGCTTTTGCTCAAATATTTTCCTGGTTAAAGATAGTTCAAAAGTCCAACACTGAGTCACATCAGCATGGTGTTATTGAGTTAACACAAAACAACTCTAAAAAGAAAAGAGACCGTTGAGTTGAGAAAAATAATGTTTTAGAGATTAACATGTTTATGGCTCAACCTATGTAAATATGAGAAGAATTCTTTGTATATTTGATTCTCCATCGACTTTGTTATTCACATTGTTTGTAGGATCGTTTTCACGACCAAACGAGTCGTTCAGAAGAGTTTTTCCTCAATACGAGAGGCGGAAACAAACGTATCGAGTTGATTCAGCATGCAATTCACTTTAAACTGTCTTTTGATTGATATAACAACGATTTACATCGAGTAGACACATCGGCAGCAGTTCGACTCTGAAACCGGAAAGTTACAAATGAGATAGCACAACAGGTATTTATAGGTCAGCCAATTTCGCACGGAATGGTCCACACAAAATCAAGTTCACACGAAATAGTCATTTCGTGCGAAATACCCCTACAATAAATATTTATCATATTCTTAAATAACGTGCCCTGATCTATCTCATACAATTACAAGACTCGATACAAGACGAAATCGACAGACATATGCACCAACAGACTCCCCCTTGGATGTTGACGAAGTCTTCAGTGTCGAGTCTTCAATCTTCAGTCTTTATCAATCTTTTCACTCTATTCCGAAGTATCTAACAATGTAAAGCATCCTCAATCCTCTCTCTTTTCTCTATCAGCTAATCTCCCTCTTGAATGTTGATCTATCATCTTCACATTCTTTAAATCTGAATCTCAATCTTTCTACTTCTCTTGATCAGATCTCTTGATTCCTTAAGTTCATCAGCATCTGCAGCTTACGTGATCTTCAGGATCTGAATCTGGCTCTACTATCTTCAGACTCCCCTTTGCTAGCAGACTCCCCCTTAAGTTATACTTGGGATCGTAGCCTGACTTTTACAGGATCAGGATCATAATCTGGCTCTCTATGACACCAAAATCAAGAACCTGACTATCCTGCACAATCTCTACCACACAATAAATTTCACAAATTTAAAATTTGACAAATTTAAAATTTGACAAATTTAAAATTTGACAAATTTATATACCACTTGCAGGTATTAATCAATCAATAAAATGATTTTACAATGTTAATCTCTGATGAACCATTTGTAAAAATACCATTTATCATGTCAAACAATTTTTCATCTCAAACATCTCAAACAAACTCTCCCAAACCAGTTGTCGTCATGTTTAGCACTTGGAATTTTGAAAATCAGCTTTACAATACCAGTTGTCAAAAATCTTTTTGTATTTTTCAAAATTTTATGCTAAAACACACTTAAATTATTTTTGAATTTTGATTATATTGGAAATGCAGTAAAGAAATATTTACATACAATTATTTTTGTGAGTTTGTGTAAGAGGATCAAATCAGTTTTTGAGACAAATCACTAACACCATTAAGCTTTAAACATTTTAAGTTTTAAACGATTCACTTAGATTGTCAGTATACTGATCTACTTAAATTTTCACATAAAGTTCAACTGTTTCGAGATATGAGATTAATGTTTTAGAGACTTAAACTTATATGTGTGTCCCACCTCAGAATATACTCCCGTATCCAGATCCCAATATTCAGTCTTACAGGTGAGTATGCCTAGATAATATCTATAAAGGGTTAAATGCGAGGGCCATGAGAGCTCAGGCTATTGCTTCCGCAAAATCAGAGAGATGATGGCTTCGACTTTAGGTGTGTTCCCTTTAGAGAATCTTTTCTTCAACAGCACATGATTAGCATTTTGCAATGTTTCATCATTTTTTATGCTGAGGGGGTCGCTAATATTTCAAGCAAGTGAAAAGTATTATATGAGGACTAGGCCATTGCTTCCGCAAAATCAGAAGTCCCGGGATAACACCCCATATATCACTTAGCATAAAGACCTAGTATCTCAGAAAGAGGGATCTGTCAAACAAGATTTCGGGGGTTACCCATATATCCGAGAGATGTTCCCCACGAGATAAGTAAGTTTGAAATTTAGGTTTATATCTCGAACACAATCTACTAAATGTGCAAAAACCTACTGGCATATCATCATTGAGACCGTTTATCACTTTTTATTTTTCCAATTCTTTAGCATGTTGTGATAGTCCACTGATGTACTATCATTTCCTTTTTTTCACAACAAAACTCATTTTGAATTTTATCATGTTTTATTTTCAAATTTTCTAATGTTTTTGGATTTTCAGAAATTTCTTACTACCCCTAAAATTCAAAACCATTTTAAAGAAAAATTTGAAAACAAACTATACAAATAAACTAACAGCTGTTGTGAATTGCTTCAAATCGCCATCCATTTGGCATAAACAATCAGAACTCCCTCTGACAAGAAACTATTTTCCCATTATGATTTCAAAACACTTAAGTTTGTTTTAATCAAAATGGTTTTTCCGGAAAATTAGTTTTGTTGATTTTACCACTTGTAGGAATGGGATTTTGTTCATCATTTTGTCTTTTCAAACACTTGAATGAAAGTTAAATCAAGTTCAACTTAATGAACTTGATTAACCACTTGTAGGTTCTCATCAATCAATACCATTTGTATATTTTCCACAAACACACATAATTCAAGAATGATGCCGATTCCTGCTTCACGATTACCAACTTGAGTGCTTCGGCAAGTCAGGTTTTTTTAGTTAAAGAGGTTCTCCCAATCCTGACAGACCTTGGGAGATTCCGAGTTATCTGTAGGATCGTTTTACTGACCAAACGAGTCGTTCAGAAGAGTTTTTGCTCAATACGAGAGGCGGAAACAAACATATCGAGGTAATTCAGCTTGTTATACACTTTAAACTGTGTTTCGATTGATTTGACAAAGATTTACAGCGAGTAGACACTTCGGCAGCACTTCGACTCTCAAACCGGAATGTTGGAACTATATCAAACAAAATAGCAAGACACTTATATATAGGCAACCTAATTTCGCATGAACCTGTTCACACGAAATTACATTTCACACGAAATAGTAATTTCATGCGAAATTACCAAGCGAAATTACAATCTGTAATTTCGTGAGAAATTAACTTCTAACCTATTTTTGACAGCTTTCTCGTATAACGTGCCCTGATCTATCTAAAACAATACAAGACTCGATACACGACGAAGTCGACAGACGCATGCACCAACAGACTCCCCCTCGAATGTTGACGAGTCTTCAGTGTCGAGTCTTCAATCTTCAGTCTTTATCAGTCTTCTCGACTTCTCCCGAAATATCTAACAATGTAAAACATCCTCAATCTCTTTCTTCTTCTCATTTCAGGATCTCGACCTGGCTTTTATCTCTCTCTAATTCTCTTGATCAGATCTCTTGATTCCTTAAGTTCATCAGCAGCTTGTGTGAACTTCAGGATTTAAAATTTGCTCTACGATCTTTAAACTCCCTCTTGATGTCTTCAGACTCCCCCTTTCGATAAGCCGGGATCGTAGTCTGGAATAGTTCTTGTTTCAAGATTGTGACCTAGCTCATTGTAACCACAGGATCCTCATAAATCATAACCTAGCTCTAGCCAATCTTCATTCCTGCACATTCTCTACCTCAAAGTAAATTTCTCAAATTTAAACTTTAACAAATTTAGAAATCACAAGCAGAAATAGAATGATTTAACATTTAAAAAATTTCTGATGACCACTTGTAAACAAACATTCGAAATTTTTATACTCTGAAAACCATTTATAAGTATTTCTTCACACAAACTCTCCCAAACCTGTTCATCATGTTCATGATTGTAAAAGTCGCTAGGCGCTCCTTAGTCGGTCGACTAGGGAGTTAAGAGTACTCGGCCTTGGCGGAGAGTACCAGGGGAGTACTCGGACGTGTTAAATTATAAAGAAATTAGTTTTTGGAAATTAACTATATGTCAAATAACATAAATTTACTAATATCTATTACAAAATACGTGAAAAGAATATTCATTCTTTAATAAGATAGGCATAGAAATTATGTTTTATTATTTTTTAAGTCAAACTCGGCCCAAGTTGACCTACTATATAAGATTTTGGTCGAGGTTGACCGCGTTCGACCGATTCCGAGTAATTAGGCGGAGTGAAAGAAAGTCGCCTCGGCAGCCTACCTTGTAGCGACTACTCGGGGAGTACTCGGCCTTGGAAACCTTGTTTTACAACCATGATCATGTTTAGCACTCGGAATTTTGAAAACCAGCTCTCCAACCTTAGTTGTCAAAAATCTTTTCGAATTTCTCAAAAATTTATGCTAAAACACACTGAAAGTCTTTTTGGAATTTTGAATTTAAAGAAATACAGTAAAGAACTATTTACAAACAATATTTTTGTGAGTTTGTGTAAGAGGATCATATCAGTTTTTGAGACAAATCACCAACACCGTTAAGCTTTAAACATTTTAAGTTCTAAACGATTCACTTAGATTGTCAGTATACTGATCCACTTAAATTTTCACACAAAGTTCAACTATTTCGAAATACGAGATTAATGTTTTAGAGACTTAAACTTATACGCGTTTCCCACCTCAAAATATACTCCCGTATCCAGTTCCCAATATTCAGTCTTACAGGTGAGTATACCTAGATGATATCTGTAAAGGGTTAAATGCGAGGGCCGTGAGAGCTCAGGCTATTGCTTCCGCAAAATCAGAGAGATGACGGCTTCGACTTTCGGTGTGTTCCCTTTAGAGAATCTTTTCTTCAACAGCACATGATTAGCATTTTGCAATGTTTCATCATTTTTTATGCTGAGGGTGGTGCTATATTTCAAGCAAGCGTAAAGTATTATACGGGGACTAGGCCATTGCTTCCGCAAAATCAGAAGTCCCGGGATAATACCCCAGATATCACTAAGCATAAAGACCTATTATCTCAGAAAGAGGGACCTTTCAAACAAGATTTCGGGGGTTACCCATATATCCGAGAGATGTTTCCCACGATATAAGTAACTTTGAAATTTAGGTTTATATCTCGACACAATCTACTAAATGTGTAAAAACCTACTGGCATATCATCAGTGAGACCGTTTATCACATTTTGACTTTCCAATTCTTTCGCATGCTGTGATCGTCCACTGATGTACTATCATTTCCTCTCTTTCACAACAAAACTCATTTTTGATTTTATCATGTTTTTGCCTTTTTTTCAAATTTTCAAATGTTTTTGGATTTTCTGAAAATTCTTACTCCCCCTAAAATTCAAAACCATTTAAAGAAACTTTGAAAACAAACTATACAAGTAAAATGACAACTGATATCGAATCACTTCAATTCGCCATCCACTTGGCATAAACAATCAGAACTCCCCCTGACAACAAACTATTTTCCCATTATGATTTCAAAACACTTAAGTTTGTTTTAATCAAATGGTTTTTTTCGGAAAATAAATTTTGTTGATTTTTCAAATCACTTGTAGGTTAGGGGTTCAATTCATCATCTTGTTCTTTCATCTTCAACCTTTTGAAAAATATAACAGTTTTAAGTTCAATCAACAAATACCTCTTGTAGAAAATCAAGTACAACTTAATGTCCCTGATTTACCACTTGTAAATCGAAATATCACCAAACGTGAATTTCTCAAGAAAGATGTCGATTCCTGCTCCGCGATTATCAACTTGGGAGCTCCGGCAAGTCCAGGTTTTCAATCATAATAATAGGTTCCATCCCAGTCACAAACCAGGGACGATCTATCCTTACCTGGTTTCTTCGTTTTCATCTCATTGAATTCCTTTACCCCTTTGACCTTCCTGTCAACCATTTTTCCAACAATATTTTGAACTGTGGGATTAAAAGCCTTTTCAATATCAAATTCTTTCTTTTCAGAGAAAAATTGATTTGAAATCTCAATTTTACCAACTTTTTGTTTAAAATTTTCAGCCCTCAATGGTGGAAAATTGACATCATCCATTGGTGGAACTGATGTTTCCAATTTTAACTCAACATGTGGCTCCTCTGACTTTGTGGAATCAGATTCATCACCTGAAAATAGCTCTTCTGATTTTGATGAATCTGAATCATTTCTAGAACTATCATCAGATTTCTTAACAACCCACTTGTGATTGTCAAGATTTGCTTTTCTCTTGTAAAACCTTTTTGAACATTCACCAACCTCAAAGTTTGAATTTTTGAAAACTTTAAATTGTTTGGTTGGTGATTCACTATCAACAATCTTTTCTTTCAGTTTTTCAGAGACTCCCTGTTTTGTTTGGATTGCCTTTGGACAATTTCTGGCAATATGACCAACTGTTTTTGCATTGAAAACAAATTCTTGTCTCCTTCTTTTGTTGAGCAACATCTTTTTTCATTTCTTCTTGCTTCTTCGCAAGGAATTCTTTGTTTTAATGATTCCTGAACAACTGCTCATTTTCTTCTTCAGTTGATATTCCTGAAACAAAAACAGTTTTTGGTTTATAAGTTTTTTCATTTTTATGAGTTTTCGGTGGAATAAAACCAAGACCTTTCCTTCTGAAATTACCATTATGGTTTAGTTTCTTTTGAAAACCATAACCAGAACTGTACCTTTTTTTCTTTTTTTCTCTTTGTTGAACTCTTGAGGTGTAATTTTTAGCTTTTACAGAAAGATTTACATCTTTAATTTCAGAAATATTAATTTCTGTTAGTTTGAAAACCTTTTTGATCATGTTAGGTTTAACACCTCTTATTGGAAATTCTTGATCAGAATATAATTTGTCAGAATCATTCAAAGTATATGCTACTTTAAATGTTTCATCACTCAAATTAGATTTTGATAACAAAAACTCATTATTGTAAACCCGTTTCTCCTTTTTGACTGTTGACTTTGACTTGTCAAACTTTGACTCTGAGTTTGACTCCAACTTTGACTCCTCGGTTTCATCGTTATCCAACACCTGATCGACCACTTTCTTTATTAATTCGGACTCATGATCAGTGTCAGATGATGTAAAAGTGACATCGATGTTGTCTGGCAAATTTTTTGAAGACTCAGACTCCCACTGTAAATTAGTTGCCTTTTTGACTCTTTCTGAATTTGGATTTCGTGGAGAATATCCATTTTCAAGCGGGGGTGGACACTTGTTATAACTGGCATCTTGTTTCTTACCAGAAATCTTCACTTCAGTATCCTTCTTTTTTTCAGAACTCTTGTCTTCAGATACTTCCTCTTCATCAAATGCCTTCATGCCTTCAACAGTTGGATAAATCATGTCAATAACATAAGAAGTATATGAGTAACTTTTTAACAACCTATTTACTCTTTCTATTTCAATCCTTTGGGTTTCCAGTTTCTGTTCAAGCACATCACATTTCTCAATGTAATTGTTGACAACTTTCTGCTTTGTCATAAAAGCTCCCTGAAGTGTCTTCATTGTTGTTGCTTGTTCACTACTTGATTGATTGTATTGATTCATAGCTTTGTTCAGAACATCATAGGATTCTTTCAATCTGTTCATGTTATGAATCAAAGTACAGTTTTGCTTCTTCACTTCTTCACAATTCTCACATTTCACAGGAATCTTTTGTGCATCAGCCTCAGCTTCAACTGTGAAAACTGGAATATCTTTGACCTTTTTCCTTATCACTCGAACTTCTTCATCATCACTGCTGACGGGTTTTTTAACTTTCTTCTTTTTCTTTTTAGCTTTTTCATCATCACTGTCACTCTCCTCTAGCATTCTTAAGTGCTTTTCCATTCTTCTTGCATAATAATCATCATCATTATCACTGTCTTCTTCAACTCGAGCAACAAAAGCTTTGTGATTTGAAGTTTTGTTAGGATCATGATCATCCCAACTGAAATTTTCCCAACTAAACTCTTCTGGTAATTTGTCATCATCTTGATTTATCAGACATGCTTTACTATCAGCTGAAACATATTTGTCCCAACTAAATCCTTTTGATGATTTATTATCTTCTTGATTCACCATACAGGCTCTCTTTGATGATTCTTGATTGTCTTCCTGGCATGTGCAGTTTGTGGTTCTTGTTGTTGTTGAGCAACTTGATGATAAATTGCTTTCCGATAATAGTCATTGTTGTTGAACGGATTTTGAGCTCCACTTGCTTCGCGATTTGTGCACTCTCTCTTGAAGTGTCCTTTTTCCCTGCAACGAAAACAAGTAACTTTAGATTTATCAAAACCTAAAGTAGAAACATTAGCATCACAGAAATCATCTCTTCCCGTAATTTATTTAAACTTTTTGGCTCTTCTCAAAACACTCGCCAAACACCACTTTATATCCATTAATTCCATCTCTTCAGCGTCGATTTGATCGTAATCCTCTTTTGTCAACATTGGATTCCCGTTCCGACCTACTACTAAACTCTCATATGACTCTAACACAGTCACCAACAAAGACATGTGACTTTTTGCAACTTCCTCTGTGTAATTTTGACCATTTTCAAGATCTAATACAATGTTGCATTGTAACTTCTTTCCATTCTTTGTTGTTGAAAAGTTTGGATCATATGATGGATATGAAGAAAATTCGGTTTTGCTGTTTAATCCTTTAAAAGACCCTCCTGATGGACTTTTAGCATTGAATGCAGTCTCAGCCTTTGGTGACATGTTTGTTTTATCACTAACACTTCCTTTGTAATAAAGACCGATATCTTGTTCACCATCAAAATCCTTCATTCTTGAGATCTTCCTCTGTTCCATCTCTTGAGCTTCAATCTTTTCAATGAACTTGTTCAGTGTCAAATTCCCAAAATCTTTCTTATTTCTCAACATCATAAGATATGTGCCCCAAGTTTCATGTGGCAAAGCATCAACCAATTTTTCTATCAACTCTTCATTATCTTTTGTGATGTTCACTCTGTTCATTTGGACTAACAGATTGCAGTATCTTTCAATAATCTGCTTGGTGCTCTCAGTTCTCAAACCACGAAATAGATCAAATTCCTTTTTTCAAAAGTGATTTTTTGTTCGTGATCATCTCTTTACTTCTAACAAACTTAGATTTTAATGCTTTCCAGATAGAGTATGCACTTCCATTGTGTTGCAATAAAACCAAGATATCTTCCTTAACTGCTTGATGAAATAGACTAATCATCATCTTTTCATTTTTGTATTTCTTTCTATCATCAACACTTAGATCTTTAATAGCAATCTCCTCTTCATCATCATTCAATGGTCTAATATATTTTGTTTCAACACATTCCCAAGCATCCAAATAATTTGGTTGAACCCAGTTCTCAAATTGTTCTTCCCATCCTTTATATTCCTCGATATTCATGAGCTTAGGTGGTTTTTGCATAGTGCCTGTTTCATTTTCCATGTTCAAGTTCTGAGTAACAGATGCCGGAGTAGTCGGGGTAGTAGCAAATGCGTTATAAAATTCCTCTTCCATGTTTTAGGCAACAATTTTACACAACAGTCTTTTCAAACGAAATTACTCCTTCCAAGCGAAATAACCAACTTCACACGAAATACCAACTCAAGCGAAATGTCAACTTCACACGAAATACTCTTTTCACACGAAATACCTGGTTTCATGCGAAAAAACCAAACGAAATACCAGTTGAAGCGAAATAAGCTAATTTCGTTTGGAACTCTCAAACGAAATTACAATCTGATGCGAAATTACTAATTTCGTGTGAACCTCACAAACGAAATTACAATCTGGTGCGAAATTAGAACCT
>JARYGA010003898.1:0-41874 GCA_030545235.1 Helianthus tuberosus | reverse complement strand
CCACCGGAATCGGGACCAATCTGTCACACCCTCAAATTTCCACGTGCGGAGTACCACCGCGAGGCGTGTGACTACCCAGGATCAAGCCACCAATCACATTGAACATTTAATTTAAGCAAGATAAAAACCATCACCAATGTGATCAGTGACATAACGTAAAAGTTTAAAACATAATTAACTTTGAAAGCAAAGTTCTAAACACAGTTAGTTTTAAAGTACAGATTAGGCGAATCACGAAGGATTTTGAATCGAACTCCATTCACAAATCAGGTAATAAATATTGATTTATTTTCATGGTTGTACTTAGATTCTCCCATATATCCTGGTTCTGAAAGGATTCCTGCGAGAAACGTTGAAAAAATAAAATAGGTTTGTAAATGATGAAGGTAAATAAAAATATCACAGGTCCAAAATAGTGCGACACTAATTTTTCTAAAAAAAATGAAAAAAGTAATCCAAACTAAGACCTCGATGGTAGTGCTTTTAAAATACTAAAAAGAATTCAACCACCGCATTCAATAGGTTGGAAATGAGCTTCTTATTTTTAATATGGGGTTTGAGGGGATAGTTCTTACTGGGTACTCAATCGTCGGTTAAGAAAAAATGTGTTGGTGGGTTGCTTTCCGATTAACTGAATAACTGCTTATTTTTCTTTAAAATCCTACATACTTTGATTACATTTGTTTTATACCAAGTAAAATAAGGTTTAGCGAATGATCTAGTTTATTATCTAATTATAATAAAATACAATATGGTTATTTAGGTATGTTATATTCCCGAATAAATAACAAAAGGTTTATGTCGATGTACGTCTTTTAGATCATAGATTTTTGATATCACAAGTTTGATAACAGATTTAAATAAAACCAATTTTGCATGATATTGATATAATATTATATTGTTATTAATTGAAAGTAATTTTATTGAAATTTGTATGGATCAACTATATATATAATTAAATTCAATGTTGACCGTTGAGTTTTTTTTTTAACTTTTCCTAATAATATGCTTTTTTGAAAAATAAATTTATGGTATTGATTGATATTAAATGTATATTCAACTACTATTAACATTGAAGGTAACTGTCGTTTACTCATGTTATATGGATATGTATTTGGTTAAATACTTACACGTAAACAAGGTTTATGGTTAAACTAAATTAGAGAGATTCATTCAAATATAAATGAGTAGATTTGAGAATATTATTTGTTATGATGTTGGGGTTATATAATTTTTGGTATATATGTTCCTTATATGATATTATAATCTCCAATTTTAAAAAAAAAATATCGCACATGCATAGATATGTTGATACTACATTAGCGTTACTGAATTTTTTTAGTTTAAAGAATTGCCATGTTACATGTATCTATTTATAAAAGCTAGATTTCATGCTTAATCGTTTAGTATTAAACTAATGGGAGTTGAACCTAAAGAGATCGTTGAGTTGTTGTACAATATTACCACCCCTAATAAGTTTCCTAAGATCCCAAAATAATTATTTTCAACAAATACGGTAAAAAAATGATGCAAGACTTGGTTAGCTATGTTGAATTGTGATAAATATAATATTAGCAAAAGTGAATGAAATATAGTTATCATTTGGAGCTTTACACGTATGCTACATTTTACTTAATTCAGTGACGTATTAGAATTTGTAAACTACTTGATTATTGTTGTGTTTGCTCTATAATTTATTAAAATAGTTATATGCATGTCAAAGGCAAACTTAATGTGTACAAATTGGAGATGTATTTATATGCAAGTGATATAAGTTGTGCTATATGTAGAGAGAATAATGTCTAATGGTATTTTATTGGATAAACATATTATTGCAATTACGGACATTATAATAAATATGACTTGTTTTATATGATGATATGTTATAGCATTAAGAATTACCCGATTTAACCTTGTAGTATACATCTTCTATATGCTGTAGATTCTTTGTACGAAGAGATTATTGGATAAAGCAAATGAAACCAAAATTTGTGGTGTATTATCACTTTCTTGAAATAGTATAAATGTGTAGATATGAAACTTGAAGTGTTATACTCCTTGGATCTCATTATCAGTTTGAAAAAGGTTATAAAATTTTGAACCGATAAATCTTAAATGACTCGATCATGTTGTTGTTTTCTCATTTTATATCATGTGAAGATATATATTTTATAAGGAAAATTTGGATAAAATTGTTTTTCCATTTGTCACATGTGAGATATGCTTCTAAAGTAGCAATATAATAGAAAGAATATGAAAGGTTTGATGTGATTTCATACCCATGTGGCTGAACAAATAATGAGAATCCATGAATGTTTTCGGATTCTACCCCATTGCTTAAAGTGAATACGATGATGATCAGTGTAAAGGTCACGATCATGACCAAGGAAATTGTAATGATGCCACCATGAATGTTGTATGGGTATAATCAATTCCTTGAATAAAATGTGATGTTATAATAATTGGTGTAAAGTTCGTGATGATGGTAATTGAGGAAATTGTTATGATGATCATGTAATAAGATCAACCATGTTAATAGTGCAATGACTATACAATGATCGTTATAAAGGTCATGATCATGGTAACTGAGGAAATTGTAATAATCCTCATGTTGACTACCATTTTAATAGTGAAATCGACCACAAAAAGTGGCACCCTTAGGGAGTGATTATACGAACATAAAACATGGGAAACATGTTATACCATGAATGTTGAAATAATATTACATTATTCTCTCATACTTCCTATCGTGTATTGAACAAACACGATTGCAACTAAAACATATACGATCATAAACCAGAAGTTTGTGGATCGTGATTATTTAATTCAATGGCATGACTGGTTAGACCATCCCGAATCATTGATGATGTGAAACATATTGAAGAACTGGAAGGAACTGGAAGATTCTTCAAGATAATAAGCATGTAATGTTTGCTCTCAAGGGAAATTATATATTTGCAAAATAAACGAGGATGTGTATACCTAAATATTCTGGAAGCGATTAAAGGATATGTGACACTTCGGGTTCTTCCCGCACACACTTATTGTACGAAACAATTCAGTAAACTATTAAATGAGGAATTCTAAATTATAACCCTATTTCTATTTTATTATAGTTTACATGATTAAGAGGATTATATGTTTACTAATATATAATCAAATGGGCCACACTCACACCTGAGCACTGTTTGGAATTAATTATTTGGATTGATGCATATCCTGTTGATTATGAGTATAATTATTGGGATTACTTAGATAGATTAGTTGGTTTGGTATGTGTTACTTGACCACACACCCAAACCTCACATCTCTCATTAGTTGGGCTATCCATTAAGGGTCGCACACTGCACATCCCCTGAGGCCCAACACCAAGGCCCAGTGAAACCCTAGAAAAGTAACCGCACACTTATTCAGGTGTGCGACATCCTCGTACCAACCTTATAAGACCCAACAACCGCCATCCAGGTGTCTTTTCTAATTGGAAAAATTCTCTTTGCATCAATCCGGAACCATCCTATCATTTCCTCACCTCTCTCGTTCTAACCTTGCCAGACGCACCAAATTCATTTCCACTCCGACCAAGATCTCCGGCAACCCCCCCTCCACTCCGACCGCTTCAACGACAACTTTTTCCACCATCAACATCTCCAAAGATCACTGCTTCCTTCTCCTTCTCTCTCTCGTACACACTTCAGCAGGTTAGTGTCGACGTTTGTTGACCATTATACCTGCAACATTTGAACTTGTTGAAACTGATTGTGTGGGATATTTACAATGATAATACAAATCTGTAATAAACTATTAAGGATAATGTTTGAATGATAATGATGATGATGATGATGTTCGCAAATCTGTGTTAAGTGATGACGTCGGTGGAATGATTCTAAGTGTTAACAATATGAACGCCTGCAAATCGTTTAAATGATGGTTATGAGAAGTTCTATTAGTTATGTTAAGTAGAGATTTGAATATGAATGTTATGTAAACTGGAAATGGAAGCTGCCATTAGAGATGAATGATTCTGGGTTTTTAATAAATGTACAACCTGGTCATGCATATTTAAAAGCTTAAGAATAAGGAGGTGGTGTCTTGAACATACTTTTTAACGGGGAAGAGTGATTTCGACTGGTTCATGATTTCGATTGAATGCTCATATTTGTTCACTATTTTGAACGATAATAAGAAGAGTAAACTGCAATTTTACACCCTGAGGTTAGGGGTCATTGGCATGTCTACCCCGCTAAGGAAATAATTGCAATTTTACCCCCCACTGTTCACTGTTATGTCGCAACCTTACCCCCTGTTAACAGATTCTGTCAAGTCAACGTTTGTTTTGAATGTTATAATGTATGAAAAGTCATTTTTGCCCCTGTCTTATTAAAATTATATAAAAAAATCAAGAATCAAGTTCATCATCATCATCATCAGTTCATTCTTCATCATCATCAGCAGTTCATTCTGGGTGTTGGAAGCTAGATCCACAAATCACCTACAAACAATTACTCTCATAATTCATTCAACATCAAATTTACACAAATCATCAAACCCTAAGTGCCCTAACAACAACAACAAATCCAGATCCACAACACAAATCACAAAATCAACGAAACAAGTTCATCATCATCATCAGTTCATTCTTCCTCATCATTATCATCATCAGCAGTTCATCATTTCCTTCTTCCTGATCCAATAACAAAACATTTTTTAAGTTCACATATATGAAAAGTCATTTTTGCCCCTGTCTTATTAAAATTATATAAAAAATCAAGAATCAAGTTCATCATCATCATCATCATCATCAGTTCATTCTTCATCATCATCAGCAGTTCATTCTGGGTGTTGGAAGCTAGATCCACAAATCACCTACAAACAATTACTCTCATAATTCATTCAACATCAAATTTACACAAATCATCAAACCCTAAGTGCCCTAACAACAACAACAAATCCAGATCCACAACACAAATCACAAAATCAACGAAACAAGTTCATCATCATCATCAGTTCATTCTTCCTCATCATTATCATCATCAGCAGTTCATCATTTCCTTCTTCCTGATCCAACAACAAAACATTTTTGAAGTTCACATATCGATTAATAAACATGATTTAAGTTCATCATTTCCTTCTTCCTGTAAGGACCCACATTAATTCTATCAATAAACAGCTTCAACTGTTGCATTTGAAGTTCACATATCGATTAATAAACATGAAATGGTGAGCCAATTATGAGATTTAAGAACGGACAATGGTGGGAATGAAGAATCAATCGAAACCTGAATGAGGGTTTTGATAGTCTCGAAAGGGTAAGTTGCGGCAGTTCCGAATGTAACAGCTCTGGCACCTGCGACAGCGTGGATTGCAAATGTTTGGTTTTTAATGAAGTATTCCATCTCAAATTGGAAGAATTGCAGGAGAGGTTGATGATTGATGGTGATGAAGAAAGGGTTTTACATTTGATGTTTTTAGGGCAACAAGGTTTAAGGTTGTTTTACATTCTTGTTATCAACAATCCCCATTGCAGATCTGAAAATGAGGTGCAGATCTGAAAAATCCAGCAGTAGCGTGGCGTGCAGTGATGGTGAGTCGCCACCGGCAACGGTGAGTCGCCCCTGAGGTTCAGATCTGTTCGCCTGCAAATGGAGGTTCTTGTGGATCTTCAGATCTGTTGGGATTATTTTGAAGATGATGATGAATTCTCCTGCAAATGGATCTTCAGATCTGTTGGGCTTGTAAAGACGGAGGTTCAGATGATGATTATGAAACAAGACAGAGGTTCTTGTGGATCTTCAGATCTGTTGGGCTTATTTTGAAGAAGATGATGATGACTTAACAACAACCCTTATGGATCTCCAGCAGTATGAAGATGATGATATAATAATAATAATAATAATAATAATAATATGGGGTAAGATTACCAAAATACCCTCACCTATAAGGGTCAAACTACCGTTGACTGTTAACAGGGGGTAAGGTTGCGACATAACAGTGAACAGTGGGGGGTAAAATTGCAATTATTTCCTTAGGGGGGGGGGGGTAGACATGCCAATGACCCCTAACCTCAGGGTGTAAAATTGCAGTTTACTCATTAGAAAGTTTAATGATTTGAAATGTGTTTTGTCCTTTTCTGTTTGATCTTTGGAGGTGTGGTAGTACATGATTTGGGAATGTACAATTTTATAATCTTAGTGTACAACAAAACAAGCCCATCGCACACTAAAAGCATATAAGGGAACCGCACAGTGGGGGCCACCCACATTCAGTGTCTGTGCACTCCTTTTCTTTTGATACCATGCTTTGTCGCACACTCCAAAAGAGAAACATGTTGGGCTGAGAGTTGGTTGGATTACATACCAAACACTCATGTCGCACACTCATGGACCCTCTTGTATTATGATTGAGCCGCACATTCCTAAAAAAAAGCTGGTCGCACACTACTATGTTGTTCGCACTCCATGCAAGAGGCCCTCTCATGTAGTGTTTGGATAATAATCGTATTGGGCCACACTTACTACTTGGGCTCAACAATATAAATAAGTGAACTAAGGATTTATAAGATACATCATCCAACTTTTAGTCAAGGCTTTAATATTTTATGACGTATTGTGTTTGTTATGACTGGGTTTTGTTGTTCTCTCATATGTGTAGGTTAATGTGCTCAATGACCTGTGACGTATGATGGTGCATCACTAGACTAGTTATGATATGCATAAACCTATGTGCTATGTGTTGAGTTTATGTATGCGTGATTATTTTACGAACCTAACTAGAAATGGTAAAACAAAAATAGGACGTGATTGACTAAAGTCGTATTAATAAGTTAAACTATCTGCCGAGTAAACCAAGGTGAGTTCACACACTAAAAGCATGCGTCCCGGGGAGGACACGGACGAACTATTATCCTTGCAAAAGGGTACTTTTAAACTACTATTCCCGGGGAGGGAATATGTTTGACCATTATTTATAAATCACAACTAGCAAAACTAAACGAAACTCTATCATGAAGTCCCTACTTTACGATACCGATTAGTCACCGGGGGCGAACATGATATTAGTTGATAGCGCTATTAGGTTTAACAAACCTCACACCGTGACTGGGGGGATCGGGCGTGAACTAGTAGTCCTTAATCTTGGTCAATGACGATAGACATTGACTTGGGGCACAACAACACAACGTCTCAGGATTCGGTATTACAGTTTAGTGAGCTTACAGATGGGGTAGCTCCCCATAACGTGATTATAAATGTTTTATCTAAACAACTTACATTTTAAAAATTTCAAACTGGTTAACTGGTGAACTCGCCAACTTTATGTTGACACCCTACTGCATGCTTTGCAGGTAATCCATGATGGCAGGAGCTTGTGGCTTGAGGAGTGTAGTGGTTGCATTAACCCGTGTCGGGTTTTAAATAAATTTAAACTTTGGACTTTTGGATTAACTGTTGAACTATGCTTCCGCTATTTCCTTTTTATGATGTTTTAAAACTTAAGATTGAGACGTGGACTTTGTTATGCCACTAATCATATTTTGATAAATTGCTTTATATTTGTGAATGTTCAATATGATTGGTGGCTGGATCCTGGTATAACAACCCTCCAAAGTATTTTGATACCCGAATATATTTTAAAATATCCCAATATGTCCTAAAAGGTACCCCGTATGTGAAAACCGAGCCCAAAATACGATATATCATTAAAAATAAAATAAAAATCAATTTTTAGTATCGCTCGCGGCCCGCGACGGATATAGCACAAAGGCTACGCGGGGTGAGACGACTAGGATACGGGGACACACAAGAGCACGCCACGTGTTCGACGCGTGTGGGGTCTAGGGCTGACTCGACAAGCCTATAACCTGACACGTAGTCCCTGGCGGGCCGCGTAGGCCTTAGCCTAAGCTTAAGCGGGGCGCGAGAAACCCCAAATGCAGCCCTATAAATTGGGAACCTCAGCTTTCGTTTTCCGTCGCTCATTTCTTTTCTTTCTTACGAAATTCTAAGTAGTAGAAGTTATCTCGGGCATAATACCCCCTAATTAACGAAGTTCTGCCCCGATGTAAGTATTATAACCCCGGTTACGTATTAGATACGCTGCCCGATTGATCCAGGGTTCCGTAACGGCTGTCGTGGTTCTGCCCGACGTAGTCGTTGGAATGCCGTCTCGGGGAGGGTATTACTAATGTAAATAATGGGTTATTTTACTAACATATGTGCATTTGTGTAAATTATAGATAATCACCAGGAAACCCTTGCAGAAAACCTAAGACAACAATGTGAGTAATCTCCTTTTTGTAAACTGTTTTTACAAAACCTTAATTGTTTTACAATGTGATAAAGCGGTGATTGAGTCTTTGTAGTTCTTCAATTACTGCCGGTATGTTGGGGTTTTGTATACAAAATGTGGAACATGTTACCATTGGACAAAGAGTTAGCCAATGTGTAATATGACCCACCAGTCAGGATTGACAATACTGAATGAGTAATTGTGTAGAAATAAACAATGTGATAGCTCTCAATACTGTTAAAGAATAAAACTCTTCTTGATTAAACTGGGATTCACTCACCAGTATTTCCCACTGACAAAATGTTTTTAAACGCGTTTCAGGTAACAAAATGTGAAAGCCAACTAGAAGCCAGCTGGACAACATTGAAGGCTTGGAAAAGTGGCTATAAAAGTTACCTAAATAAAAGAAGATGTTTTATTCAATAAAATGGGGATTTTCCCTATGAAAATGTTTGTAATGAAAAGTTGGGTTTTATCCCAATATGTTTAATATTATAAAAGTGTGGTATTTACTCTGATAAACATTTCCTAACTACGGTCCTGATGAAATTTTCGCTGCCAAAATGATAAACAAATTGATACCACCAAAACTGGTCTCGCGGCCGCCCGTTCCTGGGACAGATAGGGGCGGGGGTTGCGACAGAAGGTGGTATCAGAGCTAAGCCACTGATTCAGCCACAGAAGTGTTCTGCTAACATCAATATATTATTCAAATTGTTAGGAAAATTAATTATGGAAATACGTGCATATCTGTATTTTACCGTTGTGTGTTATTTGACTATTTGTTAGTTTTCAGTATGAGTGCTCAAGGACCCTCAGACGCGTATCGTCAATTGTCCGATTCACCTAGGAGTGAAGGTAACTCTTCACAGCCTGCCCTATCTGGGTATGCCGCTGATAATGAAGAAGGGATGTTTGTCTTTAAGGCTCAGTCTGAAGAGCCATTCCCTCAGAAAAAGAGAGGATGGTTCAGTAAGGGAGCATTTGAGCGTAGAAAAAGAATGCGAAAGTTGCAACAACAGAGAGTCCTAGCAGCCACTAAGCGAGAGTCAGAATGTAACACTCCGTGTTTCGAAAGTCAAAGTCAAAGTCAAAGTCAAGATTGAAGTTAAAGGGAGAAAAGATTGCTAATTGTGATCTGTCACTCCTTGCTCAATTCCTGTTTTGACTTCTTTGACTTGTAATTAGTCTAATTTTATTATCGCTTTAGTTGTATTATGTGGAGTATCTATTAGTAATCGTTATTTATCGCATGTTTAATCGATTTATCGCTTAACGCAATCGCACTAGCAACTCGAATTATGCGTTCTGGATATTGATATACGTGTGTGTGTGCCTTATGTGTTACTTGTGCATGTTTATTTATGTTTATGTTGTGGTGATCAATCGAAACGCAATCGAACCTCAATCGCAATCGAATTGCAAACGCTAAACGAATATGAACTAAGGATGATTGTATGTTGATATAGTAGTTGGTATTAAAAGTAATTTAGGAAACTCTATCGCATCGCAACGCTCGCAATCGCAATCGAAACAGCAAAACTCGTCGCGCCGTGCCCTCCAATCGAGTGGCCAGCCGATCGACCAGCCGATCGACCAGCCACCCGATCAGACTGCCATCCAACCGAGGTGCCGCTCGATCGGGCTGCCACCCGACCAGGGGAGCCGCTCGATCGACCAGCCCTCTCCTCCCCCTTTTCTTTTATGGTAAGCCTATAAATACCCAATGTCAACATCAAACTTACCATTTTTGGCATCTCTCGTCCGACCAGCGTTCTTCCCTACCTTTTCTCTGATTTCTCGTGATTCTTGTAAGTATTCTACCTAAATCTTGTACTTTCTTGATCTACACACACTCCTACACCTTTCTATCTTTTGAATCTTAACTTTTAACCGTGAAATCACTAGATTTGAGGTGTTCTAGGATGATGTCATCATGGTGTTCTTATGAACTTCATGTTTTGGCTTCAATCCACCAAGAACAACTTAGATCTGAACGATTCCACACAAATAAACAAAGATCTTTCGTAGATCTTGTGACAACTCGTATTTCAGAACCTATCTTTGTACTCAGTGTAGCATGTTTGAACACTATGTGTTTATGTGAACTTTGATGATTAATGAAATGTTATGTTTGATATGTGTTTATGTGTAACGAATGTATGTATATGAATGAACCTATCGCACAACACAACCCGATCGCACAAGCCCATTCGGGCTACACCCTTTGTATTCGGATCAAGGGCAGCCCATGATGGGTTCGGCCCACTCTCTTTTACACGCATAACACTTAGGAGAAAGGGTACACTCCTCATAACTTGCAAAACACAACACACACACAAAACCCTAGTTCTCTACTCCTCTCTCTCTTGTTCGACGGCAATCCTCATAGCCGAAGCCTCATCTCGTGAAGCTCTCTTGATCGGATCACCTTTGTGTTACCTTCTAACCGGTTAGTGTTTAACTATCGATTGTATGTTATGTGATGTTGTGATATACATGTTCCATGTGATGATTTAGGGATGTTAGGTGTTTGTTTATGATGTAAACTGTTAGGGTTTGGTGTTCATAATAATCGGCTCACATGTGTACTTGATGATATTCATATGATTCGGATTGCATGATCTAGATTTAGAACCGAATATATATATAATCGGCTGTTGTGATTTGATAATCGAAGTGGTTGCATGATGGTTAGGATTGCATATTGATATAAAAGTTCACTAATCTAATGATCCGGATTAAACGTTTGATTATTGCTCATGACTGTGATTAATTAGGGTTTATACGAATCACATGATGATTGCTAGATTTGATCGATTATTGGGTTGGATGGAAACTGTTAGTGTGTTGATTGATAACTCATAAATGGAAACAATATAACTGATTGCCTTGATTTCGTATCTTAAATAACTAATCGCACAAGTTCCCTCTCAGTCGCACAAGATCAGGTCACACAAGACCTGATCTGATCGCACAAGTGCCAGACACACAAGTTCAGTCGCACATGATACCAGTAGTCGCACAAGACTATTGGATCGCACAAGTTATGTTTTGCTAACTGTTTGGGCCGGGTACATGTTGGGATTGATTATTGGGCCGGGCTAGTTTCCAATCGCACAAGCCATCCGGATCGCACAAGCCATCCGGACCGCACAAGAGATCCATGTTTATTTATTTGGGTCGTTTACTTACTGAACTGCTTATGTTTATTGGGTCGGGTATCTTGGGCTTCAATGGGTGAATCGCACAAGGCCGTTAGACTTGTGCGAGCCCAATCTTTTGAATCGTATAAGTATGAGAATGTTATGTACTTGACTGCTAATGTGTTGCCATGATCAATACGTGTTCGTAACCTGTTAACTTATGTGTAAACGTACGTGCATTACTTGAACCTAGACCTGACTTGTATGGTAACCATGTTAGGACGTGGTTGACCCCTAGCAGCTCGAATTGACCTTTACTTATCTGCCGAGCTAACCTAAGGTGAGTTCACACTTTCTACAAAGCATGGTAATTCCCGGTGGGTTGGGAATGGGTTAAGGAATATGGATTCCTCGTCCTTTCTTGGGTAGGACAGTACGGGTTAAGGAATGTAATTCCTCGTCCTCTTGGACAGTTTAAATTTCACTAGACCAAAACTCTATCACGAAGTCCCTCCTTTTTTATATCGACTTAATCGCCGGGCCAATGGCGAGCGGGTCATTAGTTAGATAGCGCTATTTAGGTCTGACAAGCCTCACACAGTGCCGCAGAGGACGGGCGTGAACTAATGGATCTGGGCACGTCAATGATGATAGACATTGACGCTAAGGGCACATAAACATGACTAAAGTCAGTGGTCGATATGGTAACGAGTCTAGTAGTATAAACATGGGGTAGCCCCCACGGCCGTAGAGCCAGATAATTAAACATGGGGTAGCCCCCATGGCTGTAAGGCCAGAGTAAATGGGATTAACAACTCACGTTTTTAAACTATGGGGTAACCCCCACGGCAAGTATGCCAGTTAAAGGAAACTATGGTTTTGGAACAACTTAAACAAACACCCAACTGTGAACTCGCTCAACTTTGTTGTTGACTCGTTACTACATGCTTTGCAGGTCACTAGGTTTAGCAGGAGCTTGCATGGGGAAGAGTCGTTGTGGAGCATGGACATTGAGTGTTCATGATAGACTTAAACATTATTAACTTATGCTTTGGTTTTTGACATTATGCTTCCGCTTGCAACTTAAACTATGTTTTGTTTTGGACACCAATTATATTGTGTTGGGTTTATGTTTACTTACTTGCTTGTTCAGTATGATTGGTGGCTTGATCCTGGTCAGTCACGCCTCCAAGCGGTGATACTCCGCGTGTGGATTTTGGGGGTGTGACAGATTGGTATTAGAGCCATTGGTTATAGTGAACTTGGTTTTAATAAGGGGAAAAAGTTTTTGTTAAAACCAGACTATAACCTGTACAGTGCTTAACGATCCACAACGACGCTGCACTCCACATGCAAGGCTCGACATTCTAGGTGATATGATTTATGTTTACATTGCCTACTTGCTAGATTACATAGAACTTTGCTTATGGTATGCTTAGATAAACGTAACAACTATTGTTTGAACACACGTGTGTGCTTACTCCCTTCTGTCATCGCACTTTCGCGAACCCCTCTCACTCATGTTTCCCTTGATATGAAGATCATGGCTGGACGCGTTAACATGACTCAAGCCCAGTTGACGGCTCTGCTTAACCAACAAGTTGCTGCGGCACTTGCAGCCGCGCAGGCAGGAGGTATACCCTGCCATCTCAACTCACTCTAGGATCCCTAGATCCTACTCTCGTGAACCAACCTTTGTGTTAAACTTTGTCCTTTCTTACTCTCACGACAGGTCAACCTGCACAGCCTCCTGTGTGCACTTTCAAGACCTTTATGGACTGTCGACCTAGTACCTTTAGTGGTACCGAAGGAGCTGTAGGTCTCCTCCACTGGTTTGAGAAACTCGAATCTGTCTTCGAGATGTGTGAATTCCCTGAGGCTCGCAGGGTGAAATATGCTACTGGTACTCTTAAGGGTATAGCGCTCACGTGGTGGAACGCTCAAGTCCAAATGCTGGGGTTGGTTGCTGCTAATGCCACCCCATGGAACAACTTCAAGAACTGATCAAAGAGGAGTATTGCAATCGTGATAACATTCATAAGCTAGAGGTAGAGTTCTTTAACCTCAAGATGACAGGGTCAGAAATTGAAGCGTACACAAAAAGATCGAACGAGCTGGCTATTTTGTGTCCTACTATGGTGGATCCTCCCATCAAACGTATTGAACTGTACCTCAAAGGTTTAGTGCCAGAGATTCAAAGTCATGTGACTTCAGCTAACCTCGCCACCATCCAACAAGTTGTTCAATTGGCTCATCGTCTCACTGATCAGGCGGTGGAGCTGAACAGGCTACCAAAGCGTATTAGTGCTACAGCTACTTCAGATGCTCCTAGTGACAACAAGCGAAAATGGGATGGAGCTTCAAGCAAAGGTTCAACTTCTGTTCAATCTCAGTCTCAGCAGAGAAGGACTGACGATTTCAAGAGCCCTAGTCAGCAATCATCTGGTAGTCAAAGTCAAGGAGGGTACAAGGGAATTCACCCCAAATGCAATCGTTGTAACCTACACCACAGCGGGCCATGCACCAGGAGTAACTGTCATCGGTGCAACAAGCCAGGACACGCTGTAAAGGATTGCAGAAGTTTACGTCCTGCGAACCACAATCGTCAGCAACAACAAGCCCCACAAAATCAACGCCAGCAGCAGCAGCAGCAAGGTAACAATAGAGGGTGCTATCAGTGTGGAGCTGAAGGCCACTTCAAGAGAGATTGCCCCCAATTGAATCAGAACCAGAATCAGAACAACAACAATAATAACAACCAGGGGAATGGAAACAATGAAGGTAACAACGGCAATGGTGCTAGGGGTCGAGTATTCGTTATTGGCCAGGGTGAAGCGAGAAATGATCCCAATGTTGTGACGGGTAAGTCCCTTCTCGACGACTTTTATGTTACTGTTTTGTTAGATTCGGGTGCCGATACTAGCTACGTGTCCTTAAAAGTTAGTCAAATGCTTAAGCGTACCCCAACACTTTTGAACACCAAGCACACTGTAGAGCTAGCTAATGGTAAGAGTTTAGAGGCCACACACGTAGTCAAGGGTTGTAACCTTGTTCTTGCTAATCAGACCTTCTCCATCGACCTCATTCCTATCGTTCTGGGTAGTTTCGACATTGTCATTGGGATGGATTGGTTATCCCAACACCGAGCAGAGATTCTTTGCAACGAGAAGATTGTCCGTATTCCTTGTTCAGGTGATGAACCTCTCATGATTCGTGGCGACAAGAGGGGTGCTGTTGAGAGCATCATCTCTTTCCTTAAGGCCCAGAAGTGTTTGCGTAAGGGTCACGCTGCTATTTTGGCTCTCGTTACTGACACCTCGAAGAAAGAGAGGAAGATAGAAGATTTTCCGATTGTACGCGACTATCCTGAGGTATTTCCTGAGGAACTACCTGGTCTTCCGCCTCATCGCCAGGTCGAGTTTCAAATCGAGCTAGCTCCTGGAGCAGCGCCCATAGCTCGAGCACGTTATCGTTTAGCCCCATCAGAACTAGAAGAGCTGTCTACGCAACTACAAGAACTCTTGGACAAGGGTTTCATTCGTCCTAGCTCTTCGCCCTGGGGAGCTCCAGTCTTGTTTGTGAAGAAGAAAGACGGTACCTTCCGTATGTGTATTGACTATCGCAAACTCAACAAGGTGACCGTGAAGAATCGCTATCCTCTTCCACGTATTGATGACTTGTTCGACCAGCTGCAAGGGTCGAGCTTTTATTCAAAGATTGATCTGAGATCGGGATATCACCAGCTGAGAGTCCGAGATGAGGACGTCTCCAAAACAGCCTTTAGAACTCGTTATGGACACTACGAGTTTTTGGTCATGCCTTTTGGGCTGACGAACGCACCTGCGGTTTTCATGGACCTTATGAATAGAGTGTGCAAGCCTTACCTGGACAAGTTCGTTATTGTTTTCATCGACGACATCCTGATCTATTCGAAGAGTCAGGAGGAGCACGAGCAGCATTTATGACTCATTTTGGAACTCCTTCGAGCAGAACAGCTGTACGCCAAGTTCTCGAAATGCGACTTCTGGCTTCGTGAAGTCCATTTCCTAGGCCATGTGGTAAACAAGGATGGGATACATGTTGATCCATCCAAGGTAGACTCGATTAAGAAGTGGCCTGCACCCCGTACACCAACAGAAATCCGCCAATTTTTGGGTTTGGCGGGCTACTATAGAAGGTTTATCAAGGATTTCTCCAAGATTGCGTAACCTCTCACCTCACTAACTCAGAAAGGCGTTGTCTATCGTTGGGGTACTACACAGGAATCAGCATTTCAGCACTTAAAGGATAGACTATGTAGCGCACCTATTCTTTCATTGCCAGAGGGCACAGACGATTTTGTGGTTTATTGTGACGCATCCATCCAGGGACTTGGTTGCGTGTTGATGCAACGTGATAAGGTCATTGCTTACGCCTCACGCCAACTTAAAGTTCATGAAAGGAACTACACTACACACGATTTAGAGCTGGGAGCTGTTGTTTTTGCACTTAAGATATGGAGACATTACCTGTACGGTACCAAGTGCGCCATTTACACCGATCACAGGAGCCTCGAGCATATCTTCAAACAGAAGGAGCTGAACATTTGACAACATCGATGGGTCGAGCTATTGAATGATTACGAATGCTCGATCAGATACCATCCGGGCAAAGCCAATGTTGTGGCCGATGCCCTCAGTCGAAAGGATACTACACCTAAACGCGTACGAGCTATACAACTCACTATCCAATCTAGTCTTTCTGCATAGATACGAGATGCTCAGGCAGAAGCATTGAAACCAGAAAACGTCAGGGCTGAAGCCCTACGTGGCTCAAGGCAACGGTTAGAACAAAAGGAAGACGGCACCTACTACGTTACAGGGCGCATTTGGGTCCCACACTATGGAAACTTACGCGAACTTGTGATGGATGAGGCACACAAGTCACGCTACTCAGTACATCCTGGTTCGGATAAGATGTACCACGATCTCAGAACTACGTATTGGTGGCCTAGCATGAAAGCTCACATAGCAACCTACGTTAGTAAATGTTTGACTTGTGCGAGAGTCAAAGTCGAGTACCAGAAACCCTCAGGCCTACTCCAACAACCAGAAATACCACAATGGAAATGGGAGCAAATTTCCATGGATTTCGTTACTGGCCTGCCTAGATCTCAACGTGGAAATGATACTATTTGGGTGATCGTTGATCGACTCACAAAGTCTGCACACTTCTTGGCTATCAAGGAAACGGATAAGTTCTCCACTCTAGCAGACGTATATCTTAAGGAAGTTGTCTCGAGGCACGGGGTGCCCACCTCTATTATCTCTGATCGTGATGCACGTTTTACTTCTGAACTGTGGCAAGCAATGCACAAATCTTTTGGCTCTCGTCTAGATAAGAGCACCGCTTATCATCCACAGACGGATGGGCAGTCTGAACGCACCATCCAGACTCTTGAAGACATGCTTAGGGCATGTGTGATTGACTTTGGTAACGGCTGGGAAAAGCATCTGCCACTTGTGGAATTTTCGTATAATAACAGCTACCACACCAGCATCCAAGCTGCTCCGTTTGAGGCATTGTACGGGCGTAAATATCGATCATCTCTTTGTTGGGCAGAGGTGGGTGATAGTCAGATCACGGGCCCAGAACTTGTAGTAGACACAACAGAAAGGATTGCTCAGATACGACAACGCATGGCGGCAGCTCGCGACCGTCAGAAAGCATACGCTAATAAGCGCATGAAACCACTCGAGTTCCAAGTTGGGGATCGAGTGCTACTTAAAGTTTCACCCTGGAAGGGTGTGGTTCGTTTTGGCAAACGAGGCAAACTTAACCCGCGATACGTTGGACCATTCGACATTATAGAGAAAATAGGCAAGGTGGCCAACAAACTGAACCTACCAACAGAACTCAGTGGAGTTCACAACGTTTTCCACATGTCGAATCTGAAGAAATGTCTGTCAGATGAGACCCTCATAGTTCCTTTGAAGGAGTTCACTATTGACGATCAGTTGCGATTCGTCGAGGAACCAGTTGAAATCACGGACCGGGACGTTAAGGTCCTCAAGCGCACCAGAATACCTCTCGTTCGAGTTCGTTGGAACTCACGTCATGGCCCAGAGTTCACCTGGGAACATGAAGATCAGATGAAACAAGTATCCCCAATTGTTCGACAACAGTACAACCACTAGTGAGGCTGAAGTTACCGCAGAATTTCAGAACGAAATTCCAAACCAACGGGGGAAGGATGTGACACCCCAGGAAAACCATGCAACTTAATTAGCTTCCTCAGTGAGTACGTACCAAATTTCGGGACGAAATTTCTTTCAACTTGGGGATAATGTGACAACTCGTATTTCAGAACCTATCTTTGTACTCAGTGTAGCATGTTTGAACAGTATGTGTTTATGTGAACTTTGATGATTAATGAAATGTTATGTTTGATATGTGTTTATGTGTAATGAATGTATGTATATGAATGAACCGATCGCACAATACAACCCGATCGCACAAGCTCATTCGGGCTACACCCTTTGTATTCGGATCAAGGGCAGCCCATGATGGGTTTGGCCCACTCTCTTTTACACGCATAACACTTAGGAGAAAGGGTATACTCCTCATAACTTGCAAAACACAACACACACACAAAACCCTAGTTCTCTACTCCTCTCTCTCTTGTTCGACGGCAATCCTCATAGCCGAAGCCTCATCTCGTGAAGCTCTCTTGATCGGATCACCTTTGTGTTACCTTCTAACCGGTTAGTGTTTAACTATCGATTGTATGTTATGTGATGTTGTGATATACATGTTCCATGTGATGATTTAGGGATGTTAGGTGTTTGTTTATGATGTAAACTGTTAGGGTTTGGTGTTCATAATAATCGGCTCACATGTGTACTTGATGATATTCATATGATTCAGATTGCATGATCTAGATTTAGAACCGAATATATATATAGTCGGCTGTTGTGATTTGATAATCGAAGTGGTTGCATGATGGTTAGGATTGCATATTGATATAAAAGTTCACTAATCTAATGATCCGGATTAAACGTTTGATTATTGCTCATGACTATGATTAATTAGGGTTTATACAAATCACATGATGATTGCTTGATTTGATCGATTATTGGGTTGGATGGAAACTGTTAGTGTGTTTATTGATAACTCATAAATGGAAACAATATAACTGATTGCCTTGATTTCGGATCTTAAATAACTAATCGCACAAGTTCCCTCTCAGTCGCACAAGATCAGGTCACACAAGACCTGATCTGATCGCACAAGTGCCAGACGCACAAGTTCAGTCACACAAGATACCAGTAGTCGCACAAGACTATTGGATCGCACAAGTTATGTTTTGCTAACTGTTTGGGCCGGGTACATGTTGGGATTGATTATTGGGCCGGGCTAGTTTCCAATCGTACAAGCCATCCGGATCGCACAAGAGATCCATGTTTATTTATTTGGGCCGTTTACTTACTGAACTGCTTATGTTTATTGGGCCGGGTATCTTGGGCTTCAATGGGTGAATCGCACAAGGCTGTTAGACTTGTGCGAGCCCAATCTTTTAAATCGTACAAGTATGAGAATGTTATGTACTTGACTGCTAATGTGTTGCCATGATCAATACGTGTTCGTAACCTGTTAACTTATGTGTAAACATACGTGCATTACTTGAACCTAGACCTGACTTGTATGGTAACCATGTTAGGACGTGGTTGACCCCTAGCAGCTCGAATTGCCCTTTACTTATCTGCCGAGCTAACCTAAGGTGAGTTCACACTTTCTACAAAGCATGGTAATTCCTGGTGGGTTGGGAAAGGGTTAAGGAATATGGATTCCTCGTCCTTTCTTGGGTTGGACAGTACGGGTTAAGGAATGTAATTCCTCGTCCTCTTGGACAGTTTAAATTTCACTAGACCAAAACTCTATCATGAAGTCCCTCATTTTTTATATCGACTTAATCGCCGGGCCAATGGCGAGCGGGTCATTAGTTAGATAGCGCTATTTAGGTCTGACAAGCCTCACACCGTGCCGCAGAGGACGGGCGTGAACTAATGGATCTGGGCACGTCAATGATGATAGACATTGACGCTAAGGGCACATAAACATGACTAAAGTCAGTGGTCGATGTGGTAACGAGTCTAGTAGTATAAACATGGGGTAGCCCCAACGGCCGTAGAGCCAGATAATTAAACATGGGGTAGCCCCCATGGCTGTAAGGCCAGAGTAAATGGGATTAACAACTCACGTTTTTAAAGTATGGGGTAACCCCCACGGCAAGTATGCCAGTTAAAGGAAACTATGTTTTTGGAACAACTTAAACAAACACCCAACTGTGAACTCGCTCAACTTTGTTGTTGACTCGTTACTACATGCTTTGCAGGTCACTAGGTTTAGCAGGAGCTTGCATGGGGAAGAGTCGTTGTGGAGCATGGACATTGAGTGTTCATGATGGACTTAAACATTATTAACTTATGCTTTGGTTTTTGACATTATGCTTCCGCTTGCAACTTAAACTATGTTTTGTTTTGGACACCAATTATATTGTGTTGGGTTTATGTTTACTTACTTGCTTGTTCAATATGATTGGTGGCTTGATCCTGGTCAGTCACGCCTCCAAGCGGTGATACTCCGCGTGTGGATTTTGGGGGTGTGACAGATCTAAACATATTCGTTGTGAAAAAGGATTGAAAGATGGTTTCTAACTTTCTTTCAACTCTTTTACACTCAATGCACTTAAAACCGATAGAATCGGAGCTTGTCCTGATCTTCTACTCATGCTTGTGGTTGTGTTGGTTTAAGATCTGGATTCTATCCATGAGATTACCGATTTCGGGTTAAACTTGGAACACCGTCTCGAACAGTTAACTGATCGGATTTGGGTGATTCCTGTCGGATCAGGTTACTAAGTCGTGACGAGGTTTCTGTTGTCTAATACGTTATCAAATCACCTCGATAAAATGACAAACTATCAGAATGACCAAGGAAGAAGACGATCAGGCCGACCAGGTTGGAGTGTTGCCCAATCAGACTACTGTCCAATCGGATTGTCACCCGATCGGGTTGCCACCCGATCGACTTGCACCTTGGCCCCACACTTAACCTTCATTACAAACTTCAAGAGTTTTGGAACACCGAACGGATTGCCGTCCGATCGGGTTGCCACCCGATCGACCAACCACCCGACTATGTGATGTTTTGAAACTTTAATACTTAAACAATTTTCAACATGTTCAATGCACATGGGTTGCCACCCGATCGGACTACCGCGCGATCGAGTGACAAACTGCTGTGAACTTGTTCTCGCTAAAGTGTCCAACCAATCGGTTTGTCGTCCTATCGAACGGTCGTTCGATCGATCGACCTGAAAGGTAGAGATACTTCTATGTTTTCAAAATGCTACAACAAAAACTTCAAAAGTCAAGCCATCATACACAAACACTTCCATCCCAAACGAGGTAACAATCCACTCGAACGGTCACCCGATCGGACGACCGTCCGAACGAATTGTCACCCGAACGACTGGCCACCCGATCGGATTGCCATCCGATCGGATTGCTGTTTGACCCACTGACACTTCACCCTATTTTACGCGCCGAATTTCGCTTATGTTATCGATAACTGTTCAGGCCATTATCCGCTCTAACGCTCCCTTCAATCCATTAATTCAATCACTGTGAGTATACTCGATCCCTTTTTGCTTTACTCACTTTTGGGTGTTACATACGTTACTTATTCAAAATCACAACGAACACACTACGCTATACTTTAACGCTAACCGTTATCGCATGTTATACGTGACTTAATGAATGCTTGTTTGTTATGTTTACACATGGAATGCTGTCTACCTACCTTAGCAACGATAGTACTATAGTTTGGACTCAGCACCTGTTCACTCAGGGGTTGTTAAGGACAATTTGTTACATGGCTCACAGTGGTGAGTGTGTATTACGAACTGCCTTGGGCAGTCAACCCGCAGTCATTGGTATCGACAGGTTCATGTCGATAACTAACATGCTTCATTTTATACTATGTACGTGCTGGTTATGCATAACGATTTCGAACTCTATATGCTATTATCAAACTTGTATGCTTACCTTCACACTATGTGTATTCACTTTTACTTTAACGTATGTGGCAGGTGCTTAAGATGTTTAAATGCTTAGATTGTTGTGAAATCGAGGCTAGGAAAGGTCTAGAAACAAATAAACAATTGTCTGTATTTGAAATCCAAGTTGTCGGAACAGAACAATTTGACTAGATTTTGTCTGTAATAACTATGTTATCTTTTAAGACATGGTATGGGACGTGTTGCTTTAATTAATTGGTAATTTATAGTTGTTATGGAAACTTCTGGACAATCTGTTTCGCTCAATGCCGCGCCCCGATGTTTCCGCCATCGGTTGGGGTGTGACAGATTTGTATCAGAGCCATAACTATAGGGAATTAGGCAAGACTCGACCTAGTCCGGGTCGATGTCTTAGAAACGACCTAGTCTATAGTTAGGAACCAACATACCGGCTTGTGCATATCCTGTAGGGATTACGTACGAGCTTACTGCTATTTCTCGCTATTCTCGCCTACGCTACACTATCACTGCACTCTAGTTTTCAAATATGAACGAGCGATTAAGTCGAGATTAGGTGTGAAAGCCGTAACTCTCGACTAAGTTGCTTGTTCAACCCGCATTTTTATCTACAAACACGAGAATTTGCGTTGAATCAGGAGTGAAATCCATACTTCGACTCATATTTCTCCTTATTTTATCAAAACATGAACGAAGTTGTTAAGTCAGGGGTGAAACCCGAACCTCGACGACTTGTTCCGATCTATGCCTTACTTTGCAAACTCACACCAAAGTCTCGACGGACTCCAACGACTTGACGTCACGCTGAAACTGAAAGGATACGTGTCATTCGCCCAGATTCGAGGCGAAAGCACAATCCCGAAGGTCAAAGTGTGCACAGACAGTCATTGTGAATAGTCGAATCACTTTGGGTAGTCGATGTCTATCAACCTAAGACAATCTATCCTCGATTTTTATGAGTTTCGATTCTGAGCCCGCAACTGCTGACTCTGATATTCGTTGGTCTTATGTGTTTATGTGTGTATTAATCTGTTTATATGTTTTGATTTCTGGTGATTTATTTGATTTTTGACATTCTCTTTGATCGACACACACGACTCACACTGCTCATCTACCTCAAAACGCTGACAAATCGCTAAGTTATGGACGACCTTATGCTATGTTATACGCTTATACTATACTAATCGCTATGCTATTTGCGATCGATATTCTCGAACGCTCGCGAGCTTTGAATGATAGGTTCCTGTATTCTGACTGCCTTATGTGCTTACGTGTTTATGTGTTTCTGTGCCTTACGTGCTTATGTGCTTCTGTTCCTATGTGAATCTGTGATTATGTGCCTATGTGTTTATGTGATACATGTTTCGCTGTGTTCCTGAGCTTTAGTAGTATTGACTTGTGAGGAGAGATTCGATTATGCTATGTCTGAGACCTAAGACGATGTCTATTGCAGACGATGTCAACTGGACCCTCATCTGGACCCCGTCACCCACGAATCACTCGCCAAGAACAGAGAGACAAATGCCTTGATGCTATCGTCGCTAAGCAAGTGGCAAAGGTTGTACCTCAGACCATGAGTGAAATATACGAGAATGTGAGCAAGTCGTTTGAAGAGTCCCGAACCAAAGCTCCTAAAGCTACTCCCAAGACTGCTTTCAGCTTCAAGCAGTTCAAAGCTTGTGGTCTAAAGGAATTCACTGGCCAAGATGGCCCAACGGCTATGTTTCAATGGTTCGATTCCGTCGAAGTCACTCTGCGCCAGAGTGGATGTCCTGAAAATCTCCGTACTCTAAACGCTACCGGCGTCTTCCAGTCTCGGGCATTAGACTGGTGGACGGCCGAGAGGAACAAATGCGTAAATGATGCAGCCTATGAGCTGACGTGGGAAGAGCTGAAGGCAATTATGATGGATGAATTCTGCCCTCCCCATGAACGCCAAAAGCTGGAGGACGAATTCTGGCATATCAAGCAGAAGGATGGAGAGAACGAAGCTCCTACTGCTCGCTTTAAGCAGCTCAGTATCATCTGTCCCGATCAAGTGAAGACGCCCCACATGACAATCAAGAAGTACATTCGAGCTCTGCCAGACTGTGTTGGAGATTTTGTGCATGCCGCAAAGCCAGCAACGATCGAAGAAACTTACTTGCTTGCCGCTGAATCAATGCCAAGCGAGTAAAAGCTGGTTTTTGGGATAAAGCTTCGAAGAACCTGCACCAAGCTACCACCGCCGCACCAACCGCTGAAACCGCCACCGCTCAGTCATCGAAAGTCTCACGCCGCAAGAAGAAGAACAACAACAACAGCTCCAGCAATAAGAACTATGCTGTCACTACCACTGCTGCTCCACTTCAAGCCGTACCGGCCCAGCAGCAGTCATAGCATCGATCAGCCCCAGTTATCTATGCACCGCCTGCAAAGCGTGCATACACTGGTCCCCACCCTGCTTGCCCGACATGTACTTATCATCACCCAGTGGGTATCGCTTGCCGTTTTGCGAGCATTGCAATATGTACGGCCACTTTACTGCTAATTGCCGTACTGGTCCCCGACAAGCACCAGCTTAAGTCACTGCTCATCAAGCTCTGCTTCCAGCTCCTCAAGGCCACCAAGCGGCTCAGGCACCCGCGGTCAACGCAAGAGTCTGCTTCGCGTGTGGTGATCCCAACCACTTCGCGAACATGTGCCCGAATAGGGTTGTGAAACAAGAGCCCCAGCAGCAGCAGCAGCAGCCTCAGCAGCAGCAGCAACAACAAGCCGCCCGCGCCAGAACTTTCAACATCAATGCGCGCCAAGCCCAGGCTGACAACAACATGGTCAATGGTACGTTCCTTGTGAATGGTATTTATGCTTCATGTTTATTTGATACTGGAGCCGATAACTGCTTTGTGTCGTTTGAATTCGAGAAGCTCCTTAGTCGTAAGCGCTCCCAACTCCCCTCGACGTTCGATGTTGAAGTCGCCACTGGAAGAACTGTCGCCGTTAATTCTGTTCTTCGTGATTGTACTCTTGAGCTCAACAATTACATCTTCCCAATCGACCTTATTCCGATGCAACTCGGAAGCTTTAACGTCATAGTGGGCATGGACTTTCTTCGTGAAAACCATGCTGAAGTTGTGTGCTTCGATAAGATGATTCGATTCTCACTCGCGAATGGTGATGTATTATGTGTTTATGGCAAAACTGCTTCGAAAGGTCTCAAGCTCATGTCGTGTGTCCAAGCTAGCAAGTATCTCCGCAAGGAATACAGAGCTTTCTTGGCTAACATTGTAGTAGTGGAGAAGGAAAAGAAAGGAAGACCAGGTGTAAACGATGTTCTCGTGGTTCAAGAATTTCCTAACGTTTTTCCTGAGGATCTTCCCGGACTACCGCCAAGTCATGATATCGACTTTCGTATCGACCTCGTTCCTAGAGCAAACCCTGTTGCCAAAGCTCCTTACCGACTCGCTCCATCTGAAATGCGTGAACTCTCGAGTCAGCTTCAGGAACTACTTGATAAAGGCTTTATTCGCCCGAGCACCTCTCCATGGGGCGCGCCAGTCCTTTTCGTCAAAAAGAAGGATGGGTCATTCAGGATGTGCATCGACTATCTGGAATTGAATAAGTTGACTATCAAGAATCGCTATCCCCTGCCTCGCATCGATGATTTATTTGACCAGCTACAAGGTGCTACATGTTTCTCGAAGATCGATCTACGCTCAGGCTATCACCAACTGCGCATTCAAGAGGAGGATATACCCAAAACTGCTTTTCGCACTCGATACAGCCATTATGAGTTTGTTGTTATGCCTTTTTGTTTAACCAACACACCTGCGGTTTTCATGGACCTGATGAATCGCGTGTATAAACCTTATCTCCACCGTTTCGTCATCGTGTTCATCGACGATGTCTTGATCTATTCCAAGTCAAAAGCCAAACACGCGCAACATCTACATTTGGTTCTTGAGGTACTTCAGGGAAATCGACTCTATGCCAAGTTCTCCAAGTGTGAATTCTGGCTGGAGGAGGTTCAATTTCTCGGTCACATTGTCAATAGTCAAGGTATTCACGTCGATCCCGCGAAGATTGAAGCAGTTAAGAGTTGGATTACACCTAAGAACCCGTTTGAAGTTCGTTCTTTTCTCGGACTAGCAGGCTATTATCGACGATTTATCAAAGGATTCTCAAAAATCGCTGTGCCGCTTACCACTCTCACGCATAAAAACAAGCCTTTTGTTTGGGGAACTGAACAAGAGTCTGCTTTCCAAACCCTCAAGCATATGCTTTGCAATGCTCCCGTACTCGCTTTACCCGACGGAAGCGACGACTTCATTGTCTATTGCGATGCCTCAAACCTTGGTCTTGGCTGTGTTCTTATACAACGGGACAAGGTCATTGCTTACGCATCTCGTCAGCTCAAAATCCACGAGAAGAACTATACAACCCATGATCTAGAGCTAGGCGCAGTTGTTTTTGCGTTAAAGATTTGGCGACACTACCTGTATGGTACCAAGTGTACGATCTTCACCGATCATAGGAGCCTACAACATATCTTTGACCAGAAGGAACTTAATATGCGTCAACGCCGATGGGTAGAACTTCTCAACGATTATGACTGTGAGATTCGTTACCATCCTGGCAAAGCAAATGTCGTTACCGACACTCTAAGCAGACGGAGTTATCTGCTCAGCATTCGTAATACCCAAGCCCAATATGATTTCGAAACCCTCATCCGCGAAGCTCAGCATGCATGTTTTAATGAACGCACTCTGAAGAAGGAACGAATCTATCATGATGGAGCCCAGCTTGTGAATAAGTCAAATGGGATATTCCACTTTTTGGACCGAATTTGGATCCCTAAGCGGACCAATTTACGACAGATTTTGATGGATGAAGCCCACAAATCCCGATATTCTATTCATCCCGGTGCCGATAAAATGTACCAGGATCTCTGCTACAAGTACTGGTGGCCGGGCATGAAAAGAGATATCCCCCTCTATGTTGGAAAGTGCCTGACTTGCTCGAAAGTCAAGGCCGAGCACCAAAGACCCTCTGGCTTACTTGAACAACCCCTGATCCCTATGTGGAAGTGGGAAAGTATAGCTATGGATTTTACAACGAAACTTCCGCGCACGCCCTCAAGTCACGACAGCATCTGGGTTGTCGTTGATCGTTTGACCAAATCAGCTCACTTTTTGCCAATACGGGAAGACTACAAAGTAGAAAGATTAGCCCGAATCTACACCGATGAGATCATTTGTCGATATGGGACTCCTCGCAACATCATCTCTGACCGTGATGCTCGGTTTACCTCGCGTCTGTGGGAAACGTTTCAAGCAGCTCTCGGTACTACGCTTAATCTAAGTACCTCATTCCACCCTCAAACCGACGTTCAGACTGAAAGAACGATTTGTACCTTTGAAGACATGCTCCGTTCGTGTGTCATAGATTTCGGTGGTAATTGGGATGCTTACCTGCCGTTAGTCGAATTCTCGTATAACAACAGTTATCATTCCAGCATTCAAATGGCACCATTCGAGGCTTTATATGGAAGAAAATGTCGATCGCCTATTGTATGGCACGAGATCGGGCACTCGTAATTAACCGGTCCTGAGCTATTGCAAGAAACGACTGACAAAGTCCTCCAAATTTGAGACAATTTGTTGAAAGCTCGGAGTCGTCAGAAAAGTTACGCCGATAGACGACGCAAGCCCCTTGAAATAGACGTTGGCGACTACGTACTCCTAAAGGTATCACCTTGGAAGGGTGTGGTCAGATTCGGCAAGAAAGGGAAACTAGCGCCTCGATATGTTGGAACTTTTAAGATTCTGGAAAGGATCGGAAAAGTCGCCTACAGACTCGAACTACCGGAGGGACTTAGTAATGTCCACCCGACTTTCCATGTGTCGAACCTCAGAAAGTGCCTGGCTGAGCATGATTTAATTGTACCTCTGGAAGACCTCCAAGTAAACGAAACACTACACTTCGTAGAGAAGCCTGTCAAAATCATGGATCGCCAAACCAAGCAGCTCAGACGCTCACGCATTCCTATTGTGAAAGTCCGATGGGAAGGCAAACGAGGCGCAAAGTTCCCTTGGGAACTCGAAAGTGACATGAAGGCGAAGTACCCGTAGTTGTTTGTTACGGCTTCAACCTAATTTTGGGACGAAATTCCCTCAACTAGGGGAGGCTGTAACACCCCGTGTTTCGAAAGTCAAAGTCAAAGTCAAGATTGAAGTCAAAGGGAGAAAAGATTGCTAATTGCGATCTGTCACTCCTTGCTCAATTCCTGTTTTGACTTCTTTGACTTGCAATTAGTCTAATTTTATTATCGCTTTAGTTGTATTATGTGGAGTATCTATTAGTAATCGCTATTTATCGCATATTTATCACATGTTTAATCGATTTATCGCTAAACGCAATCGCACTCGCAACTCGAATTACGCATTCTGAATATTGATATACGTGTGTGTGTGCCTTATGTGTTACTTGTGCATGTTTATTTATGTTTATGTTGTGGTGATCAATCGAAATGCAATCGAACCTCAATCTCAATCGAATCGCAAACGCTAAACGAATATGAACTAAGGATGATTGTATGTTGATATAGTAGTTGGGATTAAAAGTAATTTAGGAAACTCTGTCGCATCGCAACTCCCGCAATCATAATCGAAATAGCAAAACTCATCGCGCCGTGCCCTCCAATCGAGTGGCCAGCCGATCGACCAGCCACCCGATCGAACTGCCATCCGATCGAGGTGCCGCTCGATCGGGCTGCCACCCGACCACGGGAGCCGCTCGATTGACCAGCCCTCTCCTCCCCCTTTCCTTTTATGGTAAGCTATAAATATCCCCTGTCAACATCAAACTTACCATTTTTGGCATCTCTCGTCCGACCAGCGTTCTTCCCCACTTTTTCTCCGATTTCTCGTGATTCTTGTAAGTATTCGACCTAAATCTTGTACTTTCTTGATCTACACGCACTCCTACACCTTTCTATCTCTTGAATCTTAACTTTTAACCGTGAAATCACTAGATTTGAGGTGTTCTAGGATGATGTCATCATGGTGTTCTTATGAACTTCATGTTTTGGCTTCAATCCACCAAGAACAACTTAGATCTGAACGATTCCACACAAATAAACAAAGATCTTTCGTAGTTCTAAACATATTCATTGTGAAAAAGGATTGAATATTGGTTTTTAACTTTCTTTCAACTCTTTTACACTCAATGCACTTAAAACCGATAGAATCAGAGCTTGTCCTGATCTTCTACTCATCCTTGTGGTTGTGTTGGTTCAAGATCTGGATTCTATCCACGAGATTACCGATTTTGGGTTAAACTTGGAACACCGTCTCGAACAGTTAACTGATCGGATTTAGGTGATTCCTGTCCGATCAGGTTACTAAGTCGTGACGAGGTTTCTGTTGTCTAATACGTTATCAAATCACCTCGATAAAACGACAAACTATCAGAGTGACCAAGGAAGAAGACGATCAGGCCGACCAGGTTGGAGTGTCGCCCGATCGGACTACTGTCCGATCGGATTGTCACCCGATCGGGTTGCCACCCGATCGACTTGCACCTTGGCCCCACACTTAACCTTCATTACAAACTTCAAGAGTTTTGGAACACCGAACGAATTGCCGTCCGATCAGGTTGCCACCCGATCGACCGACCACCCGACTATGTGATGTTTTGAAACCCCTTAGTCACCAACTGAGGTTAGAAGTTTCTTAGGATTGGCCGGTTATTATAGAAGGTTTATTCGAGATTTTTCTAGAATAGCCATTCCCTTAACTAAGTTAACCTGTAAATCCGTTAAGTTTGAATGGGGATCAAAACAAGAAGAAGCATTTAAAATTCTTAAGCAAAGATTAACCCATGCACCCATACTAGCGTTACCAGAAGGAACTGAAGATTTTGTAATCTATTGTGACGCTTCTAAGTTAGGTTATGGATGTGTGTTAATGCAAAGTTAAAAGGTTATAGCATACGCTTCTAGACAACTTAAGAATCATGAAGAAAATTATTCAACCCATGATCTAGAATTAGGAGCTATAATTTTTGACCTTAAAATTTGGAGACATTATCTATACGGTAGTAAGTTTACCATATTCACTGACCATAAGAGTTTAAGGTATGTTTTTGGGCAAAAGGAGTTAAATATTAGACAAAGACGCTGGATGGAAATACTTAGTGATTTTGATTGTGATATCCAGTATCACGCATGAAAGGCAAATGTAGTAGCTGATGCTTTAAGTCGAAAGTATCATGAAAAGCCAAAAAGAGTACGCTCTCTTAAGCTAAATCTGCAAATAGATTTAAATGAACAGATTAGAAAAGCACAAGAATCAGTAATCAAGGATGATACTGAAAAGTTAAAAGGAATGATTAAGGAATTAGAACAAGGAACAGATGGAATTTGGAGATTCCATAAGAAAAGGATGTGGATACCTAAATTAGGAAACCTACGTCACCGTATATTAGAAGAAGCCCATAAGTCTAAGTATACGATACATCCTGGAAGTGATAAGATGTATCAGGACTTAAGGAAAAATTTCTGGTGGATAGGAATAAAAGGATATAGCAGCATATGTTGCAAGGTGTTTAACTTGTTCACAAGTCAAAGCTGAACATCAGAAACCCTCAGGTTTATTGCAACAGTTGGAAATGCCTGTTTGGAAATGGGAATTAATAACAATGGATTTTGTTACCAAATTACCCAAAACAAGAAAAGGTAATGATACAATCTGGGTGATTGTAGACAGGCTAACTAAGTCAGCTCATTTCCTACCAATGAAAGAAACTTTCAGTATGGAACAACTTGCTAAATTATATGTAAATGAAATAGTTTCATTACATGGAATTCCTCTATCAATTGTTTCTGACAGAGATAGTCGTTTTACCTCTCATTTTTGGACAAGTTTCCAAAAAGCAATGGGAACCAAGTTGAATCTAAGCACTGCTTATCATCCACAAACTGACGGACAAAGCGAAAGGACAATTCAAACAATGGAGGACATGCTTAGAGCTTGTGTAATTGATTTCGGAGGTAATTGGGACAGTTATTTACCAATGATATAATTTTCTTATAATAACAGTTATCACACAAGTATCAATGCTGCACCATTCGAAGCACTTTATGGATGAAAGTGCCGAACGCCAGTCTGTTGGGCAGAAATTGGAGAAAAGCAACTATCTGGACCTGAGATAGTACAAGAAACAACAGACAAAATCATTCAAGTCAAGGAACGACTGAAAGCAGCACGTGATAGACAAAAGAGTTATGCAGATAACAGACGAAAGCCATTCGAATTTCAAGTAGGAGATAAAGTGTTATTGAAAGTCTCTCCTTGGAAAGGAGTAGTAAGATTCATCAAAAGGGGAAAGCTAAGCCCCAAGTATGTTGGACCTTTTGAGATTATTAGAAGAATAGGAACTGTAGCCTATTAGCTACAACTGCCAGAGGAAATGGCAGGAATACATGATGTATTTCATGTATCTAATCTCAAGAAATGCTTAGCTGATGAATCGCTAGTAGTGCCTCTTAATGATATAGAGGTGAATGAACAGTTAAAGTTTGCAGAGAAGCCTCTATAGATTGAAGAAAGGAAAGTTAAGAACCTCAAGCACAAGAGACTAGTTCTAGTCAAAGTGAAGTGGGACTCCAAAAGAGGACCAGAATACACATGGGAACTTGAATCAGAAATGCAAAGGAAATATCCACACCTTTTCCAGTAGACCTCGAGGACGAGCTCTAAAACAAGATGGGGAGGATATAACAACCCTCCAAAGTATTTTGATACCCTAATATATTTTAAAATATCCCAATATGTCCTAAAAGGTACCCCGTATGTTAAAACCGAGCCCAATATACGATATATCATTAAAAATAAAATAAAAATCAACTTTTAATATCGCTCGCGGCCCGCAACGGATATAGCACAAAGGCTACGCGGGGCGCGACGACTTGGATACGGGGACACACCAGAGCACGCCACGTGTCCAACGCGTGTGGGGTCTAGGGCTGACTCGGCAAGCTTATAACCGGACACGTAGTCCCTGGCGGGCCGCGAGAAACCCCAAAGTAGCCCTATAAATTGGGAACCTCAACTTTCGTTTTCCGTCGCTCATTTCTTTTCTTTCTTACGAAATTCTAAGTAGTAGAAGTAAATCTCGGGCATAATACCCCCTAATTAACGAAGTTCTGCCCCGATGTAAGTATTATAACCCCAGTTACGTATTAGATACGCTGCCCGATTGATCCAGGGTTCCGTAACGGCTGTCGTGGTTCTGCCCGACGTAGTCGTTGGAATGCCGTCTCGGGGAGGGTATTACTAATGTAAATAATGGGTTATTTTACTAACATATGTGCATTTGTGTAAATTATAGATAATCACCAGGAAACCCTTACAGAAAACCTAAGACAGCAATGTGAGTAATCTCCTTTTTGTAAACTGTTTTTACAAAACCTTAATTGTTTTACAATGTGATAAAGCAGTGATTGAGTCTTTGTAGTTCTTCAATTACTGCCGGTATGTTGGGGTTTTGTATACAAAATGTGGAACACGTTACCATTGGACAAAGAGTTAGCCAATGTGTAATATGACTCACCAGTCAGGATTGACAATACTGAATGAGTAAATGTGTAGAAATAAAGAATGTGATAGCTCTCAATACTGTTAAAGAATAAAACTCTTCTTGATTAAACTGGGATTCACTCACCAGTATTTCCCACTGACAAAATGTTTTTAAACGCGTTTCAGGTAACAAAATGTGAAAGCCAACTAGAAGCCAGCTGGACAGCACTGAAGGCTTGGAAAAGTGGCTATAAAAGTTACCTAAATAAAAGAAGATGTTTTATTCAATAAAATGGGGATTTCCCTATGAAAATTTTTGTAATGAAAACTTGGGTTTTATCCCAATATGTTTAATATTATAAGATTTTGGTATTTACTTTGATAAACATTTCCTAACTACGGTCCTGACGAAATTTCCGCTGCCAAAATGATAAACAAATTGATACCACCAAAACTGGTCTCGCGGCCGCCCTTTCCCGGGACAGATAGGGGGCGGGGGTTGCGACACCTGGTCAGTCACACGCCTTGCGGTAATACTCCGCAAGTGGAATTTGAGGGTGTGACAGGATATGCATATCCCAACATGATACCATTTAGTGTTTTAAATCGATGCATCGTCTAAATGGTTATAAAATCCACAACCTGAAGCTTGTGTGATTGTGACTTAGCTAATGTGATAACAAGCATATTAATCCAGATTAGTATATTTATTTGATAATAGTGAATTTGTTTCCCAAGTTATTAACAATCATTGGAATAAGTGTTATTGTTGAGATGATCACTAAACGTCTACTATTGATTACAAAGCCAATGATCATGAGAGGAGCAAAAGTTCATTTAGGTACATGTAGTTTTATATATAGTACCATCAATTCACATCAAGCCAATAAGTTATAGTTCTCCCCATACAGTTGGTTTTTGGCCAGGAACCAAAGATGTGTCATCAAAGATTTTGGTTGTGCGACATATATTGAAACTCATCCACCACACTGCACAAAGATGGGACTTCTAAAAAGTTTGAGAATATGTTGGGTATAGATAATCGTCTATGATTAAATACTTAAAGCCATTAGTGAGAAATTCGTTTATGGCTCATTGGTTTTCACTTTAGTGAATGAATGTTCCCAACATTAGGGGGAGATAACAAGCAGTTGGAAAGTGAAAAGTGAAATGAATATCATGTCATCTTGATCCTCAGACTATAAACTATAAACTAAAAGTTTAAAGTATAATTCATTTACCAATATTAAAGAACAAATTACTAGATAAGTTCACTGACCTAAATAGAGTGACTAAGTAAGTCACATAATCAACTGCTTATGCTCCAGTTATATTTGTGTCCCAACAGGACAACCACATATTTTTGTAATGAGTCTATGGAACGCGTAAAGCGTGGTAGACTAGTTGATTCCAATAATAAAATTCCTTGAAAATTGGAGCAAGTAATTAAGATGGCCAAGTCGAGGTTATAGTAATAAGATCTCCAGAAGAGACAATAGACATGATGATTCAAGAAGAACCTCAGGTACCTGAAAATAAAGAGATCTCAATAAGTTGTATCATGTCTAAGATATGTATGGAATCGAAATAAAAATCGACGTCGTTATACTTTTGTATATAATGTAGTGCTTAAAATGATTAAATGATAAGGATCAAGATTTAAACTCTGCCTATGAATGAATATTAAGAAATGATTGGCCAAAATAGAAAGACGCAAATAAGGCAGAGTTTAGTTCTCTAATGAAATGGAAAATTTCTAGACCAACAGTCCATACAACTAAAGTTGTAAAATATGTTGGATACAAATATGTATTTTATGTGAATTATGTGAAAATCAAATTGAATGATATAAGGAAAAATTGGTGGCACAAGAATTTTCGCAAAAGACTTGTGATTGTTTATGAGGAGACGTATTTTCTTGTGGTGGATGCATTGACTTTCTAATACCTTATTAGTCTGGTAATATAAAAGAAGAATTGATATTCGTCTTATGAATGTTATGTATCACTTGATACTGAGAGATTACATGAAAGTCCTGAAGGATTACATTATGTAGGTCATCAAAAGTTAGTTCTCGAGAACAATGTGATCATTGTATACATATTCAGATTTTGAATAGGTTATGATTTTTTTACATGTTGGATATAATTGAAACTCCTGATGAGTTTCTAAAGCAATTGGGTGCTTAAAAGGTTAATTGAAACATCTTAACGATGTAATACTTGTGCACCAAGAAACGTACATAGAAACTTGTACCCAGTGGTTGTGATATCTCAATAAATAGTGTACAAGCATGGTACAATATGGATTTTGAAGATGAAACTAAGTGTTCATGACATTTTTGCATATGATATAGATATCTATGTGTTATATGGGTAAGTTTATGTAGCAAAACTCATGAAGAGTGAATGCACATGTATATTTGGATAAGATGGGCATAATTCCCTTATAGATTGATAATGCCAGAAGCATTGATATAAAAACCTCAAGAACGTACTATATGAAGTTGACAAAATACGTATGGGCTAAAATAGTTGGGTCGAGTGTTGTACAACTCGAGATATTCGCATAAAGAGGGATATAAGTTTGATTAAATGAGCCATGTTCTATGAACATTCTACTTTTAAAAGCTCACTATAATCGCAATTTACAGTAATGATGTCTAGGCATCATTGAGAGAACTTGTCGTGCTTTTAGAGGGAGAATTTCTGAATGACCTTGGCACAGTCTAATTATTACTCGAACTGCAGTTCGAGTATATATGTGATTATATTTTACTAATCCCTCAAGTTTATCTAGAAGACGATGTTTGGATATTTTAGTATGGACATAGTTGAACCTTAAAGTATGTTAAAGGTTGTTAAGTCATTTGTTATAAGAAATGCCTATTATCATCTCCTACCAAGGTAGAGATTCTCATTCTAGAAGTACCATCGTTAAATGCATAAGTGCATTAATATGTTTTGCTAGCTATGTATGGTTATAATATCTTTCACTTGAGGTTGTTGTTATGATATAACCCTTGTCAAGCGAAGAGACATTGGAATGAGTTCAAAGAAATATTTTAAGTATAAACAATATTTGATTATATTTTACTTACCCATCAAAATAAGTTCTTTGTATTGCATGTTGACATCTCAATGAATACGAATTCCATATTCTATATTTCTCTCTACAATACATATAATCCTTGTTCTTATTTGTATGTTAGTTGCTTTTTTTTTTTTGAAAAGTAAACTTCATTAAAAACCGCCCAACCCGAAAACCGGGAAGGCAACAAAAACCAAACAAACCTACATATTTACAAATTTACACGAATCCGACCAAGAAATCGACCAATTCTTAGATCTATTTTTATACCACAGAAAACCTAAAGATCTAACCTCACTGAAAATACTATCCGCCTTCGCATCCATTCCCGAAAAAACCGCCTTGTTACGGGCCAGCCACAAACACCAACAAGCCGAAATAATAATCCCATGAACCATAGCTTTAACTCTATGATCTAAATGCTTATCACGGTGAATCCCAAGCAAATCTTTGAAAGAAAAAGCGAATATAGGAGGGATACGGCACCACCGAGAAATTTTTTGCCAAAGAATAGTAGCCATGATGCAAGAGGTGAACAAGTGATCAACGAACTCCACCTCCGATTTACAAAGAGGGCAGAAGCTATCGCCGACACCAAAACCCCTATTGCGAAGCACATCCAAAGTCGGAATGCGGTTTAACTCCGCTCTCCAAACAAAAACATTGCACTTCAACGGCACCCATTTACACCAATCCAACACAAATAGATTCCGACAATCCACCATACTATCCAAAGTTTTTTTAACCGAGTTAACCGAAAACAAACCTGAACGGTTAGGCAGCCAAGACCAATCATCGGGCCTGTCAGATAAAGAGACCGAGGAAATAGCACTCAATAGATCCTCCAGCTCCCTTCGTTCGACGTCCCGATCAGGATTATGCTTCCACAACCAGATCCCACATAACCGATCCCGGATGGAGCACGTTTTGACCACTTCAAGCGAAAATATATTCAGGAAAACTTCTTTAAGGGGAACTTCTCTCAACCAAGGATCCAGCCAAAATAGAATACTGTCCCCCCTGCCCACCAACCCCCTAAAAAACCCCCTGAGCGTACGATTATCGACCATAGGTTTATTAAAAACAGAAGCCACACAACTCCAAACACCTCCAAGAGATTTCTTCACGGGAAGAAAAGACCAACCCGAACCACCAAAGTGAATGGCGTCCACAACCTTAACCCACAGATTATCCCTATCTTTCTTGTACCTCCATCCCCATTTACACAGAAGGGCCCTATTCACATGATTCAGTTTACTAATGCCCAACCCCCCAAGTTTGATAGGAAGGGTTAATCTATCCCAAGCCACCCAATGAGTTTTAGAGGTCTCGCCCGACCCGCCCCATAAAAACTTTCTGATCATACGCTCCAAATCGTTAATAACCTGCACGGGAGCCTTATAAAGGGAGAAAAAATAGTTGGGAAGGCTCACCAAAACCGAGCGGATAAGGGTTATCCTGCCTCCAATAGACAACAAAGAAGACTTCCACAACGCAAGTCTAGATTCAAATATGTCATACACGGGTTTCCAGTTGTTTATACGGTTCATATTAGCCCCAACCTTTAGCCCAAGGTACTTAAACGGAAGGGAATCAGGAGCACAACCGACCCGATCCGCCAAAGCCCCCAGATTCGCTGCATCCACTCCAATCCCGAATAAACTAGACTTACCAAGGTTGATTTTCAAACCAGGGCAAACATGGAAACATCTTAATATTCTGACTATACTAAGAGCATTCTCTTCGTTCCAATTACCAATAATGAGGGCATCATCCGCATAGAACAGGTGAGAAAGAATCGGCCCATCGTTAGGCAGCTGAACACCCGAGAAAATACCCAATTCCCCAGCCTTGTCGATGAGACAAGACAAAGCTTCCATGACCACGACAAACAAGAATGGCGATAAGGGGTCTCCTTGTCTCATTCCCTTTTCACACTTAAATTCAAAAGTAGGCGCCCCGTTGACCAAAACAGACGCCCTAGCAGACGACAAAATCCCCCACAACCACTTACACCATCTCGGCCCAAAGCCCATCTGACGGAAAATATCGACCACAAACCCCCAATTAATATTATCGTAAGCCTTTTCAAAATCAATCTTGAAAAGAAACGCTTTCTTCTTATATTTCTTCAGCCAGGAGCACACTTCATTAATGATAAGGGGGCCATCCAAAATGAATCTATTACTCAAAAAAGCAGACTGGCTGTTAGAGATGACAGAGCCGAGCACCTGCTTCAGCCTATTGGCTAAAATCTTCGAAATAACCTTATTAACGACCCCCACTAAGCTAATTGGTCGGTAATCGTTAAGCCCCGAGGGATCTTTCTTTTTAGGGACCAGAGCTATAAAAGAAGAGCCACAACCAACATTTATTTGGCCCGAATCGAAAAACGCCACCAAAAGATTAACGAAGTCATTTTCTAAGAGCCACCAAAACCTTTTGAAAAAGCGAAAGATAAAGCCGTCGGGCCCGGGAGCCCTATCATCACCACAATCGAATACAGCGGATTTGATTTCGTCCACCGAAAACTGGGAATCAAGACGAGCAGCGTCGGAAACAGAAATCTTTTTCAGGTTGGGACAAATAACCAGAGGACGAGCCACACAATCCTCGACAAACTTGGACCTGAAAAAATTAAACACACCTTTCTTGACAAGAGAGGGCTTCGAAATCCATTCACCTCCGATATCCAACCCATGGAGCACATTCCTAGCTTTTCTGCAATTAATCATAGTATGGAAAAATTTAGAGTTTTCATCACCTTCTTTAGCCCATCTGACCCTGGACCTTTGTCTTAAATCCTTCACTTTGGCAAGCTCAATCTCAGCTAAGATTCTTTTATTTTCCCCCAAAATCCATTCTTCCTCTTCAGATAAATCTCTAAGCTCAAGGGTCGACTCCAAATCCTCAAGCTCTTCCAAGGCAATCCTACCAACTTCACCATCCTTTTGAATCATGTAATCTCTCCACTCTTTGATTTTACCACGAAGGAATCCCAACTTTCTAATAAAGGCAACATCAGGGGGCAACCTGAAGTAGAAAAGCTGCAACAAGCATCTTCAATCACTTCCGCAAAACCTTCTTTGTCCATCCAAGAATTAAAGACACGAAACGGACGAGGCCCAAAATTAACTGATTTAGAGATCAAAATAACAGGACAATGGTCAGACCATAACCGAGGGAGAGCCTGAACCCGAGCCTCCGGCCAACCGTTAAGGAAATCCGCATTGACGAGAAACCTATCCAGTTTACTGAGCTTGTTCCCATTTTCAGCACGCCAAGTGAATTGAGACCCTCTCATATCAAACTCAAATAAACCTGAGTTGAAAATAAAAGAATTAAAGTTGCTCGCACAGGTAGGTTTGAAGGAACAATTCCTTCGTTCTTCACGAAACCGAACTGCATTAAAATCCCCCCCGAAAATCCAATGCCCATCTGAGCTGACAACGAGAGCTGACAATTCATCCCAAAGATCTTTCTTAGCCTGTATCCCTTGCGGAGCATAGACATTCACGAAATTAACCACCGAGCCACAACCAGCCAGATTACCCCTAATATGAATAAAGTGCCTGCTTTTCAAAGACGACTCGAGAGAAAACATCGTATCATCCCACAAACATAATAATCCGCCAGAGAACCCAGTAGCATTAACAGCGGCCATACCGAACCCATTATTCCCCCAAAACTTAGCCATCTCAGCAGACGACACATTAACTTGCTTAGACTCCTGAATCGCTAGAAAGTTTATACCATGCTCCCGGATTAAAGATCTAATCCATCCTGATTTCTGACCTCCCCCAATACCCCTGACGTTAATAGACAAAATATTCATTGAGGAAACAATTTGATACCTGAAACCTTGATAGCCTCCTTAACCAAGACTGAATGCTTCTGCAACTGAACTCCAAGTTTATCCCCAATGTCAACGGTCCTCTCCACCTCCTTATCCATCTCCGATTGAACAGAAGGACCCGAGTCCACCGTTCTCCCAGCCCCGGAGCCCTCGGTACCAGCTCCTCCCAGGTCACCGGAATCGGCATCCCCCGGATCAGCTCCAGCGTTAAGATCGATCCCCTCACAGATCCTGCCTTCGACCTGGATGCTATTTTCTGAATTCCTCTGTGGTAAATCGGTGAATCCAACATAACCAAAGCCTTCATCGATATTCTCAACAGACTGTCTAGATCTTTTCCTAGGACGAGCTTCAACAGGAGAAGGAATTTTACCATCTTGGACCTGACCTTTTCTGTGTCTAGAGCCCACTCTAGACTTACGACATGCCCCAGGAGACTTGTCACTAGAAAACCCACCAAGCCCAAAAGAAATTAGCCCAGCTCCACCACCAAAAGGAAATGGCCCCACAACATTAGGATGATTGCCACCAAGAGAAGATTCCCTGTTGGGACCCACCACCGGTTCACCATTTGCAACGTTAACAGTGTCAGAATTTTGATTACTCACCTTCTCAAACTCCTCGTGCATGGAAAAATCACCCTCGGGAGACACACCAATATTAACCGCGGGCTGTTCGTCTTCCTTTTCCTCATCCAGTTTTTGCGACCAACCATCCGACTCCTCCCCCGAATTCACCGGAGCAACCATCGGGGAGGACATCAATGGAGAGTCGCCGGCCGAGGGATCCCACACCGGCCGATTCAAACAATCAGGAACCCAAGCGTCTTGATCCTCGTCCACCCATATTCTGAAAGTTTTATCTCTCCATTTCAAAGAAACCACCTCAGAAATTCTTTGAACCTCTCCGGCCAACACTCCGATCTTGAAGACAGAGAGATCCGAGTCAACACCCAACTCTTTAGGATTGAAAAGCACCTTACCAAACAGTTCGCCAACCTGCCCTAACACATCATGATCCAAAAGATTAACAGGGATCCCATGCAGACTCAGCCATGCCACACGTTCCATAGGAAGAGTCTGCCCACCCCATGCTTCCAACTTGGAGAACCAAGGACCCCAAATCTCACTGGCCCCTAAGAACTTTTCGGCAGCCGCAAAATCCAAAAAAGAAATGAATATGAACAAGCCACCTAGGTACTGAATACTAACATACTTCACCTTTGCAATCTTCAAGAGCTTATCCATATCAACCAGGGTTTCCAAATCTACTGTTTTGCCAATAACCACCGACCCAAATTTATCCGAGAAAGCAGAAATCCTGTCAGGGATAACCACCGACTTTTCCACTGAAAATACCCCATCCCCACTAAAGCCACCGGAACCAGATGAAGAGATGCCCTTACCACCCGTCTTGCCCAACACGTCACTATAGGATCTTCCGTCCCTGAAGTTAAAACCAAGATTCTGACCTAACTCAGTGGGAGGCGTCTGGACATTTATAGGCACAGGGCGTTCGGGCAAACCGGAGTTCTCCGCCGCAAACTTAGCAACATTAACATACAGCTTATGATCACCCAATTTCACTCCGTTAAGCCTGCCTACCAAGTCGCCAACATTCTTGACTCCTTTAAACGTAATAAACCCAAAGTTATTCCCGTTTTTGTCCCTCTTCCTAGCCACGTAAACCTTCGCCACATTCCCAAAGACACAGAAGAATTCCCCAATATCCCGCGAACTACACCGGTCCGGCAAGTTTGAGACGAAGAACTTCATCAGACCTAAACTGGTTTCCCCCATACCAAACCAGGACAAGCAAGAGACCTTTAAAAGGTTAACGGGATTCGTACCTGCCAGACAGAGCACACGAGGGATTACCGGCCGATAACAGACCCGCTAAGCAATCAAGGCCAAAAACCAGCAAGGAGGATGAGGAGAAACCACTAAACGCACAAACCCCGACGGCAAATGGGAGTTTCAAAATGACAAGATAGAATGAGAGGTCAAGCCAAACACCCGGCGACCTCGCACGCTATATTATCAGTTCCGCTCCGTCGAGCCACCGGCGGCCGGCAGGAAAACAAAGAGAGAGTTAGTCTTAATTTCGCAGAATCATTATGATGGGTTTTTTGAATAATTGTAAATATTATATCATGTGATCATTTACGACTTTTTCTCTCATTTATATCTCACAGGGTTCAAAAAAGTAAAACACTTGGTTCTTGAGTCAAATAATTCGTCCGAGTTTCTGCTTCACAAGATCAGCAGATTGTTTGTTGCATAAAATATAAAAGAAAACATATTTTGACGACATAAAATATTTTGATATTCCGCACGACATTAATAACTTTGGAAATATGATACATAATGCTAGAAAATACAAATAAACTAATACGACACATTGTCTTTCATTTCGATGGAAAACCATCATTAAGATGCGCGCACTATGATGGAACTACGCTTGAAGAAGAGTATTTACTTATTAATTTATACAAGGAGTGAGGTAGTTCACGTGGCACCTGAATTCTTCCTTCACAAAGAGAAAGACACAAGGGTTAGAATCAAAATGTATACATTTATACATAATTCGTACTAAAAAACACATTGCAACCAAGTAAAATTAAGTACTTATATGTGGAATACTTGTTGTCACGTGTAACTTCGGTAGTAAATGTATGGAGGGAAACTTAGAACAGCCAAATTATATAGATCACAAAACTTGATCTAAATGGCAACCTGTCATAGTGGAAAACATTTATCGTATTAAAAATTACGTTAAGAAAATACCTTGACAACCAAAGGAAAACAACAATTCTAAGGGATTAATTGTTTCAAATAAACATGCCACTCATCAATACATGCC